>NMUG010004223.1:0-14048 GCA_002855965.1 Monotropa hypopitys | reverse complement strand
AAGTGGTTGGAATCTGGGTAGAGATGGAAATGGGTTATTTGGATATGACACGGGCATGACGACCGAGACTTCTGATTCTTTGGGCTTTTTCTGTGGGAACTTCTTGGCTTGTGAGGATGACCCTGATTCGGCGTAGGGGTTGATGATTTTCCCAGTTTGGATCTCGTCTTCTATCATTTCTCCCTGTTGGATAATTTCATTGAAGGACCTTCCGATGGAGGTGCAGAACTTTTCGTAGTAGATTCCTTTGCATGTCTGAATGAACATGTGCACATATTCTAAATCTACTAGCTGTGGTTCCACTCAGGAAGCATCATTTTTCCATCTCAGAGCATATTTACGGAATGACTCCTCTGGTTCCTGTTTCATACGGATCAGGAACAGGCGATCGATCGCCATCTCTTCATTATGCCGGTATTGTCGGACGAACCTTTGGGATAGTTCTGTCCAGGATTGGATTTGTTTCAGGTCCAATCGGGCGAACCAATGGGCGGCTGCCCTAGTTAAACTGTGCTGAAAGAGATGCATCATTAATTTCTCTGGATTGGGATAACCGCAAAGTGCCCCGGCGTAGAGGCGTAAATGCGTCATGGGCTCCCCTGTTCCATCATACTTTGAGAAGTCGGGTATCTTGAATTTAGATGGAAGTTGTATTTGTGGGTAGAAACACAGGTCCTCAAAACTAGTTGGGGTGTAGGCATTGGGCCCTTGCAAGGACTTCAGAGACTCCTCAAGTTGTCGGATCTTATGGCTTAGATGATCATCGATCTCTTTTGTTTCAGCTGTAATCATCGTGTTGTTGTGACAACATTGGTAGTGTTGGGATCATGGTTGATTGGACTGGAAGCACGGGCTGAGCGGACGTTGGATGCATGGGAAAACTTCAGGTAGGTAATACGGGGATTACTCCGGGTGAAGTAATAGGATTGGCTGATGTTTGGGCATGGACTGTCCCAATGTTGGTTGGTGTTGCAGCTTGGACTTCGGCTCCGATACATGGTGAGGTTATGGGAGCTTGGCGTTGTGCCCTCAGGGTTTAGACCAAGGACTGCAGCTGCTCTATGGTTCGGCGGGCGACCAGATGCTCTTCCATGGGAACCATCTCTGGCTCCTGTTGTGCACGGATTTGCCCATCTTCGGCCATTGCACGAGCTAGTGAGCGGGTGATCCTTCTGGACGCGGACTGGAAATCTACTGAGCGCTCCGTACTTCTACCTATATGTCAACACTTAGATCAGTAACTTAGGAAAAGACTTTGGGGATTGTGGTGACATATGGACTTTCTTGTTTATCTTCTAAAACTCATTATCAGACGTAGTCTTCTAATGATATTTTAAATGACAAACCTTTCTTTTGGAAAATGGTGAATAGAAGGTCCATAGTCTAACTTTACCATAGTCCCCAAAGAGGTCAATTTTGTTTTTGGAAAACATTTTTGTGGAAATTAACAAAATACAAGTAAGGACTTCCTTCAGTATGCAATGTTTCCTAGTAAAATAATAACATGGTTTTAGCTTTTGACTCTTTTTCGGGCTTTTCTATATGCATATGCGGCTGTTCAGGGTAAAGGTTTAAGGTTCCTAAATCTTCAAACCTCCGGCCCCGTGAGGGTAACCATCTTTGAGTCGGTGATTTGGTTGGGGTGCCCTTTTCCACGGCGATAAACCATAATTGCAAAGCTTACTTCAGGCCCCCAGGGGTAAATAGGTATCATCCATTCGGCACGGTCATGACCTCCGATTCGAATGGGTAATAATGCAAATGATGTATGGAAATTGACAATGCAGTAAAGAAAAAAAAAATTTGAAAAAGGGAAGGGAGTCCTTAACAAATAAAATATAAATATAAACAAGCAATTTCTTTTTTTTTTTTTGCCGCATTAGCTCCTTTTTGTTTCGTGTTAGCTCTTTTTTTTTTGCAACCTGTATTATTCCTGAAGAGATCACACCAAATTGGATATTAGTAATGGGCCGAGAGAATGATTCGAATTTTGGTTAAAGGTTGATTTTGAAAAATTTAGAAGCCGAAATCCTCTTAAAAATCCCCAGCGGAGTCGCCAGCTGTCGCGCCCCGAAAATTTTCCGGTCTTCCCCAACCCTCTACCCACGACGGCGGTCGCGAGGGAGGTTGCGTGCAATGGGGAATTCCCATACTATATTTTCTTTCGTTGGCTTAAATGCGACGGGTTTATGTTGTGCAAAGGGACAGCTGGATTGTTTAACTTAAAAATGTCAAATTAATAACAAATTGCAATTGTCGAAACAATATACATTTTATCATTAATCTGTTTTTCGGAGTCGCCACCTGGCATAGAGTTATGGTGTGCCAAGTCACCGGTTTTAAAAAGGTTTAGTCTGCGAAATTCCAGAGTTTCAGGTTCGGGGATTTACTGTTACGAGTAAAGAAGGTGTTAGGCACCCTACATCGCCATTTCAATACTTCATTTTTTAAATCAACCTTTATTAACCTAGTTCAAAAACATTTTCTCGGCCAAGAGAAATAAGATATTTCCAAAAGGTGAGTTCATCTATTTTTGTGATTTTCTACAAACAGACAGAATTTTGACGTGTTTTGTTTGTTTTCTCTTTTTTTTGAAATCTCAAAGGAATAATGAATGACCCGACAAAGTGCCGATTCACAAATCATTCCTCGATTCAAATCACGAAGGTCACTAGATTTCTCCAGTGATCTGAATCAAGAGATTTGGTATTTTTGTTTATTTGTATTTTTAGGTTTGAAATCTCAAAGGAATAATAAATGATCCGGTCGGGGCCGACTCATAAACTATTTCCCGATTTAGATCACGAAGGTTACTAAACTTCGCCGGTAATCTAAATCAAGAGATTTAGCTGTTTTTGTCCCTTTTTGTTTTGTTTGCAATCTCAAAGGAATGATAAATGATCCGGTCGGGGCTGACTCACAAACCATTTCCCAATTCAAATCACGAAGGTTACTAAATTTCGTCGGTGATCTAAATCAAGAGATTTGATATTTTTGTTTATGTATATTTTTGTTTTGTTTGCAATCTCAAAGGAATGATAAATAATCCGGTCAGGGCCGACTCACAAACCATTTCCCGATTCAAATCACGAAGCTTACTAAATTTTGCCGATGATCTAAATCAAAAGATTTGATGTTTTGTTCATTTTTTTTGTTTCGTTTGCAATCTCAAAGGAATGATAAATGATCCGGTCGGGGCCGACTCACAAACCATTTCCCGATTCAAATCACGAAGGTTACTAAACTTCGTCGGTGATCTAAATCAAGAGATTTGATATTTTTGTTTATGTTCTCTTTTTTGTTTGGTTTTGATTTTGAAAAGAAAGAGGGGGACTCAAGGGAGATGATATAAACATGAATATGGATAATGTACAAACATGTATAAACATAATAGGATAAGTATATATGCACCGTGTTGGCATGGCCGAACAGAACGATGCTACATATAATAGTATGCCGGAAGGACTGGGCTTTGAACGAATAGATTTTTATAAACTCGAGCAACGATTATTTTTCTTATCGGTCGCAGCCATTCATTTAACCAAATAATCATTTGAAAGAGTTTATAAATACCAATATAATGAAGAATCGGTTTGCAAGATATCAACGCGTGACTTGTACAGCCGGTCGGTTATGTAACCAACTCAGGTCTGATGTGTCGTCACTTGAAATTGTGCAACTCATTCTTCAGAATATAAATGATTTTTGAATGTTATCGTAATGAAAGATTGACCTTTAGAGGTATCAACGTGGGATTTATACAGCCGGTCGGTCATATAACCAACTCAGGTCTGATGCATCTCCACTTGACAATTAGAAGATCAATTTTTTAGAAGATAACTGCTTTTATGAATGTTTACGAAGAACTGATCTTTTAAAGCACCAACGTGGGATTTGTACAGCCGGTCGGTTATGTAACCAACTCAGGTCTTGTATATCTCCACTTGGATTTTCAAGAGATCAATTCTAAAAAAAATAAAAAGAGAAGAACATTGATATATTAAAGAATCAACTTTCGGGATATCAACGTGTGATTTATACGGCCGGTTGGTTATATAACCAAATCAGGTCCGATGTATCTCCACTTGAAAATTAGAAGATTGATTTCTTAATATATGAATGTTTAGGATTGATTCTTGAAATGAGATTACATTGCTGCGATTGAAAAGAAATATGTATTTATATACCTTGACGGAATTACAAATCAGTGAAGGATAAGTTCGCCGATTTCGATTCGTACGATTATAATAACGTATAGTATTCGGGCGCCGCCCCTACTAATACGAGACTATAATCCTGAAACGGTAACCGGAACTTTCCTAAAATGAAATAAGATC
The DNA here is from genome assembly GCA_002855965.1 of Monotropa hypopitys. Classification (NCBI taxonomy): domain Eukaryota; kingdom Viridiplantae; phylum Streptophyta; class Magnoliopsida; order Ericales; family Ericaceae; genus Monotropa; species Monotropa hypopitys. The sequence continues at coordinate 9,711 of NMUG010004223.1, read as the reverse complement.
TTTTATATAATGCTACAAAATTCAAATGAAGGATGGATGGTTTACGGAAATCCGGCAGAAGTTTGGCTAGTCGGTAAGGTTTTCGGCTTATCGAAAAGGGTTTACTTGGATGTTTGGATTTTGGGTTTGAGGTTTTGGACTTTTGGTTGCTGGTTTTGGTATGTGAAGATTGATTTGAGGAGTTTTTGGGTGGAGGAGAAGTGGCTAGGATGAGTTTAGGGTGGTGTAGGCATGATTTAGGCTAGGTAGGGTAATTTTTGGAAATGGCAAAGGTATTTCGTTTGGAACAGAATGTGGAGAGAGTATTGGGCAGGAATTTTGCACCTATGGATCCTATTCTCAATGGCCAAGGGAGGCCATCTATTTATAGAAGGATATCGCACCTATAGGTGCGACAGTGACGTCATCATTGACCAGCTCCCTTTGGATGGGAGCCAGGGTGGTTTGGCACTCCTTTGGATGGATTTGGATGGCTTGTTCGAGCCTGAAACATCCTTTCCCTATTTTAGGGAGGATTTTTCTTTAATTTTCCTTTTATTTTCCAAAGAATTCATATCCTGCACTGCTCTGGACCGGAACTCTCCGAGCTGCCTGCTCTGCGACGTCGCGGGTCCCATTGCCGAGGAAATTGATGTCGCCACAATTTTGATTGGCTTGAATCATGAATTTTAAAATTGTCGCCGTCGAAATCGGACGATTCTTCAAGAGCCGCTTATTTTCCGACCCTTTCTCCTCACACAGAATTTCTCGGATTGTGCTCGTTTCATCCTCGTAAGATAATTTGCAGAAACTGACTTGCAGTAAATCTTTGTCTCTCCGTCAAGACTCCATGAAAAATTGGTTTGCACATTTTCGATGTCGTCTTGTCATTCCTTGATGCTCTGAACGTAATGACGTTCGGATCCGAATAAATCCCGTATTTTCACCCGATGACATTGGTGATCATGCAGATTTCTCAGTAATGATTTTACGGTCGAATTTCTATTGAGAGATTGAATTTCGGACATTCACGTAAGTTTCTGTTGATACCGGCCTGGAGTGCATGTCGTGTGTCGGCTTCTTCGGTATCTGTTTACCGTTCGTCGCAAACCGCACATCGTATTCAAAATCTGACTTCGGAGAAATGTTCTCTGACCCTTTGCTAACGTTTGTTCATTGATAAGTCGTCCGTGTTTGTTGCCGGTCTTGCTTGTGAGAAAGTTCAGATGTGCCGGGAATGCATTTTGATCCGTTCTGAGTCCGATTCGACCGGTTCTGAAGTTGACTGATTTATTCTGGCCTTGACTTGACTGATTTTGGGTAGTGAGCCAAAATGGGGTATCAACATACACTAGCCTCCTCTTTCTGAACTTGATCATTATGTTCCATTGCCTTCCTGTAAATCACAACACAAGAAACAACCACAGTGGAAACAAAGGTTAGATGCCAAATACGCACATGTTAGATACACACCTCAAGTGGTTACGTGCATGACTTGATATCCTAAGGTCCACTACTAGCTTCCTTACCACTAACACTTCCTAGTATTTTGTTATATTGTGCTTTCTATTCGACTCTCCAAGACTTCACACTAGAAGGGAACGTTGATTAGGCGTCCTTCTAATTAGATTTCGAGGCAAGTCTCATAGGTGTCAAAGACACACACACACAATAGTCCCAAAATACAACTTCAACCCATCACATCATATTTCTCAATCTCATACCTCAAGTACCACAAGATCTCTCACACATGGTCCCTTACACGAATCTTATAACCTAAGCTCTGATACCAAGTTGTAACATCCCTTATCAAACTCTCACCCAAATTATGCGGAAATAAAAATTTTCTTAACATTGAACCCAAAAGTCAATAAGTTTAAGACAACAATAATAGACATCAAGCACAAATATAGAAATCTCAATGACATAGTTCTCCTACCATCAAATCACAAATGCCAAATTTTACTTCTAAGGAACAAGTACTAAAAGAAAGTGAAAGTACAAATGCCAAGGAATATGGCTCTTCTACAATATCATCCTACCACTCAAGTCAAATCACTCTTCCAAGCTAAGCCTCGAAGCCATCCACCCAAAGCTATATTTCTTCAATCATCTCTCTCCAAGCTAAGTAGTGGACTGCTAGCTCCAAGATCTAGTTTCCAAGCATTTAAGAAAAATACAAGGAAACCAGAGTGTGAATAGGATATATAGATTTTACAATTGCAAGAGTTTTATGAAATCATGTAATGAATTAAACTTTGCAAGAAACAAGGGTCCAACCCCTTAAAACACATACTCCCAACCCCATGCATCTCATGCTTTTACATATGTATATGGTCGCAGCCCGTTTTTCAAAACCTTTCCATCTTCCTTTTCAAAATAGCTATCACTATATGTGATAGTTCGTATGCCCAACATACTCATCCAATGTATCACAAGGATACTCCAATTGGGGTATGACCCCTCTCTATAATGGGTGTAGTACCCAGAGAAAATCACTCCCATGGTTACCCGTGTAGTCTGCAAGAACTTACGTTCCAAGGTGTATATATACATATATATATCATGCTTTTCCCCCAATGTAACTTAATACAACTCACTCCCATGTATAACGTGTAGTCTGCAGGAAGAGAACTTTCAATTTAATCTATCATGCATTGAAAAGACTTACATTACCATCACAATCCCACATAGCCTAGAACATGTGTAAACAAGCTTTCAACAATTAAATGAGAAAGGACATGTACTTGAAAAACATGCAAAGTACTCTCAATATATCGAATCCATACACTCACCGAATACCGCTGCTCAGATCTTCTCCTTTCCCTTGACCGAGGCCTCACCGCCTTTCTCAAGTGTCCCTGTCGAAATAATCACAATTTCAGTCCATAATGAAATAGAAATAAGATAAGGAGATTCAAGATCATTTAATCAACTTAATTGAAAGGATAATTGCATTCAAACAACTTATTAGAGTCTTTAAATAACCCCCAAAACCTCCCAAACACATCCCACGGTCATACCCGAACATCCTAAGACAAAACCAAAAAGCTGCCAAAAATCCCCACATGGACCGGTCTCCCCCTATATGAGAGACCGGTACCCTGCAACCCAGGACCCCTCTGACGAGCAAGGTACCGGTCTCCTCCTATATGAGAGACCGGTACCCTCCACTCCAGGACCCCTCTGATGAGAAAGGGACCGGTACCCTCCTATATGAGAGACTGGTCTCTCCTGGTGCAGAGTCAAATTTTTAGAAAACGTTTTGACGAACCCATTGGTCTTCAACCTCTCCAAACTCAATCTTTTTGCTCCAAAACTCAAAAATCATTTATACTAAAGTGTTCTTAACATCTCTATATCAAACATACTCAAATGGTGGCCTTAACAACATCAAAACACTCTAGATTTCCACTTTCAAAGATCAAAAATTTGGGTTTTTACCAAAAACGAAATTAATCTAAAGAAACTCGGTCTAGGCAAACCCTCAAGCAATATAACCACAATATGTACATCAATGGAATCGTGCTTACCTCTATAGCAAGGTTTAAGAAGAGGTTTTCTTCTCAATCCACCTCTTATGCCTTCAATTTCTCTCTTCCTTCTTGCCTCTCTCTTCCTCCTCTCTCTAGCCTCCTTTTCAAACACAAAATGAGAGACTAACCCTATTTGGAAGTCCCTAAAATCATATTTTTAGGCTAGATTACCCAATTGCCCCTTCATTTAATTGGTTATTGCCCTTGTGTGCCATCATTCCCTCCTCACACTTTGATTTGTATAATTAGGCATTTATATAATTGTATAATTATGTAAAAATATCTAATTGCACTTTTAAAAATCTCATAAATTCCCACTCCACCTTCTAACAAATTTTAGAATTATTATTAAATAATCTATAATACGGAATGAGTATTACACAAAGGTTCATTCATAGATCATTCTTATCTTAGATATTCATTTCATTCTTTGTCATTTCATGGTTGATCCTTTGTTAATCATTCTAGGCTTTATTTGGTCCTTCTTTAGATTTCCAATAGATCCCTTAGATACCGATATCTCACTATGGTATCTAATGCGGTTTCTTGAGTCTATCTTAAGATACCGATATCTTTAACCTAAGATACCGATATCTTAGATTTCTGTTCACTCTTTGTTTTAAAGGTATTCCTTAGATACCGCAATGATGGTCCAAGATACCGGTATCTCGATGCGATATCTTCTTCCGGTTTCTTTCTAAGCCTTTCTTCAATGTTTGATCAGAGGGCTTAGATATCGATATCTTAAGCTAAAGATATCGATATTTTTAGCCTGCTTCAAAAAAAATTTAAATTGGATTTTTATATTCTTGGTCGTTGGGGGAGCGTGTTTAAGGGTATTTTTGTCCAAAATTAGTATATTATTTACCCTAAAACATTTTCTAATGAGCCTACATATAAATAGGGTGCTTAATCTCATTCTTAACATCTATCTAATACAAGAACTTCAACCCTAAAGCTTTGTGACAGATTTTGTGGCTGATCTCATTGAGTTTGATCTTCAAGAACATCTTGTTGGTTTGATTTACTCTTCTTCTCTCTTGCTTCTCTCTCAATCTCTTCTTGTTGTTCTTCTAAGAATATCTATACATATAGATCTTCATATAACAAGTTTTTGTTTGAGTTTTGGGCTATTCACTAAGCCTTGATCTAGGTTTCTAGATTTCTTATATTTGCAAGAGGTTGTAGTCTTGGGTTTGCTCTTTGTACCTTGAAGAGCCGACTGTGAATCACTTGTTTTGATTCCTTGTTCTTGTTAAATTCCTAGAAAAAATCTAGGGTTTGTAGGTGATTTGATCTCCTTGGGTATTTACTCAAATCTTTGTGCTTTGATCCTTAGAACATCATTGTTTGAGAGATTCACCTATTAAAATCAATCTCTTGTAGGGTTTGTCATTGCATTAATTTGCTTGACCCTATTTCATTGAGATTGTAGTATTTTGGAAGTTGTGGAGAATTCCTTCTCCTTGGGTATACTTACCTTAATTCCATCATACTTCTTGTGTGGTGATTTTCAGTAGAACATTCCTTTTGGAATTTGTTCCTGGGGCATAATTGCCTTGAATCATCCATTCCTTGTACATTGGAGTTTGGCACATACCATGGTGCTTATTTTTACTCTTTTGTTGTTCACTCCTCTAGACCTTGTGTCTAGTATTGCTTTTGCAAGTCGTGTTACTTGTTGTTTCTAGTACGCACGTGCTTGTTATTATTGGTGCCTTGTCTATATTGGCCGAAGCACTTCGGAGACGATCGAGAGTCGGAAATCAGTTGAAGACTGTGGAATAGCTTGAGGATAACAGAAGGGGCTCGGGGAGCTTTGGATAGGAACTAGGTGGGCTTGGTGAAGTTTGGTAACTCTTGTATCCTAAACCTTTACTATTTCTAGTGAAACCGTAGACTAGGACAGTGGTTTTCCTACATAGGGATCGATTGATGCCTATGTGGTTTTCCACTATATATCTGTGTATTGTGCCACTGATTTTCTCTTACTCTCTATCTCCACTACACGTGCACCTGTGATTGGTTTGTTTATATATATTACATAATCTCTTCTGTTTGCAAACAAACAAACAATCATTAAAACAATCGTGTAATATTAAAGCCTTTCACTTAAGTTGAATCTAGCTTTAAAAATCAGAATTCATAAGTTTTTAATTGGTCAACCTATTCACCCCCTCCCCCTCTAGGTTGTGGCCTAGTGTGCATTCGCACATTTCAATTGGTATCAGAGCAAGGTTGCTCTATATGTGATTACCTTAGAGTCAATTACTTTGTAGCTCATTTGGTAACTCGTTGAAGCTTAACCACTTGAGTTGATCCTATAGAACCTATGGATTCCCAAAGACCTAGGGATGGAGCCTCGAATTCTAGATCTCTGTATTTTGATGGAACCGACTATGATTATTGGATAAACCGTATAAAAAATTATCGTGTCGGTTTAGGTATTAGAGTGTGGCATTATGTGTTACATGGGTATGAACAACCAGCTGTTGAGGATCCCGTCACTAATGAGGTTAGAATTAAATCTGAAAGTGAATATAACTCCGGTAATATTGAGGGTTTCGAATCTAATAGTAAGGCTCTTCTTGCCATCCAAAATGCAGTAAGTAAGCATGAGTTTGGTTGTATTTCCACATGTTCCACGGCCAAAGAGGCTTGGGACATATTACAAATATGTCATGAAGGGACACACACCGTGCGTGTCTCTAAGATCCAAACTCTCACCACTAGATTTGAAGATCTTAGGATGCGAGAAGATGATACATTCTCAAACTTCATCACCGAACTTACTGACATTGTTACATCTTTTTACAGTCTAGGCGAGCCTCTTCCAAATCTGAAAATTTGTCGTAAGATCCTTAGGTCCTTACCCGATAGGTTTATACCTAAGATCACTGCTATAGAGAAAAGGCCGGATGTTGATAGTATGTCATTTAAAGAGTTGGTAGGAAAGCTTGAAACATATGAAAAAATGCACATAGCTTCATCATTAACTCATAAAACGATTCCAAAACTAAATAAAGGCATTACCTTTCAAACTTCTAAAGATGAATCGTCCGATGATGAAATCGAACTAGATGATGAACTTCTTGCGTACATGACGAAAAAATTCAGGAAATTTATGGGAAAGAACCGAAAAAAATTTGTAAAAGGTAAAACAAATGATGGGTACAAAAAGTTTACTTCCTCACAAAGTACAAATCAAAAACCAACATTTGAAAAGCAAAAGACATCAAAATCCATCCAATGCCATGCATGCCAAGGCTATGGTCACATTCAATCTGAGTGCGCCAACACACTTAAAAAGACCAAGAAAAGTTATAAAATAACTTGGAATGACGATAGTGAGGAGGACGTGGATAATGAGAGCAACATTGACACCACAAGGGTCAATGTGCTCTTTCACATTCGGATCAAGTTATTAGAAATAAAAGTGATGAAGAGTTAGATGATGATGATGATGAACCCGAAGATCTTACGCAATTGATCAACTTGCTAAAGAGAACATCAAGATGAAACAAAAAAATATCAAACTAAGATGTGAACTTGAAAAGGTTCAATAAGAACAAAATATTTTGTTAAGTAATCTTTATGAATCCAAACAAAGATGCGGAAGATTATCGGAAAAATTTGGCGAAATAGAAAAGGAAAGAATTGAAGGGAAACATGAGATCATTGAGTTAAATGAAAAAATAATCACTCTTGAAAAAGAATTGAGTGATGTTAGGGATATCATTAGACGAAATGATTGTGGTGCGGAAAGAATCTCAAAGCTAACTCAAAACTTTCAAAATCGAAGTGGTTTAGGATTTGTGGATTCAGGTGAGGTTACTCCTAGTTCTTTAAAAAGACAAATTAAGTTTGTGAAATCTAAAACTCCATTGGTTGACCATATGCCAATGGAACAAGCTTCAATCACTAAACCAAACTTAATCAAAAATAAAGAACCTACACCCTTTGTGAAGAATCCCAAGAATCTCAATGTTAATGCTAATCCCGGATTTCCTTCTAGAAGACAACCATGTGTATGTCATTATTGTAGAATAAAAGGACACATTTGTCCGATTTGCCAAAAGCTTAAACGTGATAATCTTAAAAGGTATTTTTCCAAAAATGACAACAAAGGGCAATATGTTAGAAAATCATCAAATCCGGAAAATATGAACGAACAATTTCTAACCAAAGTGAATCTCCTTGTCATTCAATCCTCAAAGCTAATTAAGGAAGTAGAGAACTTGACAAAGATTGCTCAATCCTTAAAACCTAAGGCAATGGAAGATCCACACAATAAAAAGAACAACCGGATATGTCACACTCTGTAAATTTTAATACGAATTATGTATTCGTTTTATCGTATTCAAGTGTGAATATATCCTTTGGAAATCTCATTGAACCTCTTCCTTTAGTTTGGTGCTTGCCCGAGGTATCTGGGATGACCTCGGGGATCATTTTGCAGTTTTTATCCAGTTTTGGTGCAGTTGCACCGGTGCAGGTTGGAGTTGCATCGGTGTAGGTCTTGTCCTATAACACCCTTGAAATTTGACAACATATTTTTTTTTGAAGTAAGGCATTGAGCAATAATCAATAAAACACTAATGATATCATGAACCATTCCCATAATTAAAAATCATCACACATCCATGTCAAGCACATGAGTCTAAAGAAGTACCACGGGTGTTATTTATTACAAACCACAAGTCTCTGAAGGAAAACTTAAAAGACAAAATGCAATAAGGATCCATCTCTGGACCATGCTTCAATGCTCCATGCCTCAATCAAAATGTGCTTGATTCCCGTCAAGCTATGCCATTGGCTTTTTACCTATAAAAGAAAGGGTTAGGCACAACCGCCTAGTAGGAAATCTCCAACAAAAGGTATATATGATTGCAATGTACGAAATGAGCTAAATGCATGCATAAGAGTAGGCATGATATTGAAGGACAACAAATTAAAGGAGATATTCATTTGTTCCAAAAGGTGAAGCATGTGTACCAAAGTGTCCAACGTGTTTCCAAAATACCAAGTGTCCCTAAAAATAACAACAACACATCCAAAGATAGTCGGTCACTATCTAAGCTAGTAAACCATGTTCCAAGTGTCCAATTTCAACTAGATGTTCCATCACGTGTGTTTTTCGGTCAACCATATGTTACCGTAATGTCTACAATTTCCAGGTTTCCACATCTTCCAAGATGAAACAAGATTCTCAAGAGTGCATGGCCATTCTGTTCATAGAGGGGATCAACCTCTACACATTTATTCCTCGATTCCCCGTCCGTCGGGAAAGTTTAGTACTACCCCCATTGCGCAATGTCGTGGGAGACCCCTTACGGTACATCCCAAGGCCTCAACCTGAAATCAAAAGCACTCGACAATCTTCATTCTTCCGAAGAATCGGTGGGTCAAACCCACTATATCATTCCAACAACCATTTCCAGCAATCGTTCCAATCCTTTCAAAACAATACCAATGTCAAGGATATCAATGTCGTGTGGGTTCCAACGTGTCAACGTAGTCATTATGTTATCAATTTCACAATTCCAATTACCCAACCCACTTTCCCCAAATTTCCCAAAAGTGACTAGATTAGGGTTCATAAATCAAATTGGGGCTTTTGCGTCAAACGTTCAATTAAGCGAAATAACAAGCATAGGATATTCAACATGATAGGAATTGATTGATTTACCAAGAACTTTCATCATTCAAGTGATACAAACCCTAAACATGGATTTTACTCAAATTCAACAACAATCTTGGAGGATTGAAGGACAATGCAAAAATATATACACTAGAGTTCAAGATCCCCTACCTTAGAGTGAAGATGCACACAACCTTGATTCGGAGTTCTACACACCCACGCGAACGAAGACCACCACTGCGAAGCTTGGGACGCGCTCTACAACGTTAATGCTTCGTGAATCTCCCGGAAACCACCTTTGGAACTCTAAAATGTAGAGAGAAGGGAGAGCTAGGGTTTTGAGAGGGTTTGGAGGAGGAAGAAAGAGAAAAATAGGGTTGGAATGGGTTCCCACGACTTTGGGTTGATATATATATGACCCCAACATAAAAAGACAAGAATAACCTTAATGAAGCTGTCCAGACAGCAGTTGCACCGGTGCAACGATATCCTGCATCGGTGCAACGCTTGAGCAGAACCCAGAATTTGCCTTGTGCACCGGTGCAGACAGACCCT
>NMUG010004222.1:0-14047 GCA_002855965.1 Monotropa hypopitys | reverse complement strand
AGCTGTAGTTTAAGCCATGTAATGTAATCTTGGGAACTTAATGAGAACATCAATATTCACTGCTCTGGTTTTTGTTCACACGCTTCCGCATATTTATATTGTTAAGGAATTTCTCAACTCTTTTATTAGGCCTTTAGCGAGCTTGCTCGTTGGCCGGTCATGGACTCATTCCGAGATTGGGATGGGTTGTGACATATTCACCCCCTCTAGGTTTTTATCAATTGATATCAGAGCTTGAGCCTCCGAGACAAAGGCATAACAACCTGAAGACGATCAAGATGGGACATAAATGATCTAGCAAGAAAGGGAGAAAGAAGGGGAATAGCAAAAGCAGCAATAGCAGCAAGGGTGATAAAGAGTTAGATGTCTCTAACTCTTAGGTATCTCTAACTGACTCTTCCAATTCTATTAGTAATATTTCGAATGATATTCCTAATAATGATATTTATGTTGCATTCGATCACTTCTTAGAAGAGTCTGAAAAAGTTGGCCTTAGGAATTGCGAACTAAGAAAATCAATAAAATTATTAGAAAAGGAAAAGAGTGAACTTAAGCTCAATCGTGAAAATGTAGCTAGGTTTAAGAATGTTGATAAAGAAGATTTATTTGAAAAACTCTCCCCGTTGCAAAAAGAGCTAAGTAATGAAATTAGAGAAAAATGTGTGTTAGTTGAAGAAGTTGTCACTTTAGAAAATCGTCTTCAAAGGACTAAAAGTGAATCTAAGAAAAAGGTAGAAAAGGCAACCACTATTGACGATTGTGTGAAAGAGAAAAATGGTATGATAACATTGCTCAGTGCTAAATTGGAAAATCTTGAAAATGAGCTTAATGTTGAAAGAGAAAAATCTAGACGATTAGTATCTATATTGAAAGAAAATAAAGTCAAGTTTGAGAACGAAGTAAAAATGAAAGATAATGAAATTAAGAAACTTGTTGATAATTTAAGGGATCTTAAAGGCAAGAAATCCATGTGCTTACTATATTTAAAGAAAAATGATACATCTTATAAATGTATGCCTTACAAGCAAAAAGCATCACATATCAAGAATGATTTTCAACAAGCTAGTTGTTTTTATTGCGGCCAAAATGGCCATAAGAAATTTAAATGCAAAATGAGAAAGGTTAATCCATGTGGACCCAAAATGCAATGGGTTCTAAAAGAGAAATGTTATTTTGCAGATCTTAAATTGGTAGAAAACTCCTTTCAAAACAACAACAATTTCCAATCACTTCTTTGGCAAGAATGTGATACAATCACATACTATTGGGAACTTGATGAAAAAGGCCTCATATGTTCAAAATGGTAAGAGTGCACATTATGGTAAGAATCAAAGAGGTAAAAGTCACTCTTTTCATTACTCTCCAAAATATGATTATGCTTACGAAGGAAAACATATACCTTATACTTGAATTGGAAAATCCGTTATGATATATCATTCTAGAAATAATATGGTTGGTAATTGCTTATCTTATATGAAATTGGCTAACATCTATTCTGCTAAGCCTGTGAGACGGGATTGTAGCAAACATACTTTATGGAAAAAGAAAAGCCAACATGTCCACCATACTATTCCAAGGAGATCAATACGTGCGCTATCATGAGCCTTTGGGTGTTGGTAAGAACCTAAGGCAATTAGTATGATCATCCTTACTTTTGTTTACTTTTTGGTTTTAGTTTTGTTTTTTCTTTGTTTATTTTTTGAGCTTAAAGTGATCACATCATTCTTGCTTAGTTCTATGTATATGCTTATCATTGATAACATCATTGTTAGGTCATGCTTTCATGTTTAATGTATTATTAGGCATAATACACCCAATTCATCACATATACTGGTGTCATGCCTTAGTGTCCAATACATCGTCAGTTTAATATTAATAGGTATACCCTAGATGCATAGTTTTTAGGGGGTTTTATAACTTAGGGGGAGCATTAGAATCCCTTTTTGATGCTGTCAGGGGGAGAAAAAGACATATTATGAGTCAACAATGCATGTTTGGAAACATATGTGTTGTTATTGACTTCATATTCTCTAATCAATCACTCCCTTAATATATCTACGGTGACATCACCAAAGGGGGGGAGATTGATAGACAGTGTATGGGATACATGTTTTGCTGATGTCCCCATAAATATCTTTTGCTTCATGTGCTTGATTAGAGATTTATCTCTTTTTATCTCTGACTTTCATTATATGCTCATATCCCCATTAGATACATATATGCCACATAGGTTGTTAAGCATTAAGTATGGCAATAGATGGCATGGTAAAATGCAAATTAGAATTTGTCATAAATAAAAGATGCATTCTTAAAGGATTTTGAAAAAGAGACTTAAAGATTGAATAACCCTCACATATGCACACAAATGGCATGTTGAAGTTAAAATTGAAGACGATGCATTATGCTTGAAAAACAAGAAGATATATGAAGTGCATAATTTGGAAACATATGCATTAAGTTGATTTTGAAAAATTGAATTGCATTAAGAGATATGCATGATTTTAAAATAAGAATTGAATTACATGTAGAAATGAATTGCATGTTGAAATGAGATTGCATTAAAAAGGAATGTTGGATGTTGAAATAAGAAATAATTTTAAAATAGATTAAGTTGGTTAAATAATGAAATGCAAATAGTTTTTTAAACCAAACTGAAATGCTTTACAAAGGTTTGGTTTAAACCTTGAATTCCTAGAAATTCAAGAGTGAATTTCTGGTAGAAGAGGAACATAAAAATCCTCTATTCTCGCAAAACCAATCTATATTCCCGGAAGTTGAGATCCCCAAATTCCCGTAAATGTAGCCCAAAATCCCGGTAGACCAAAAGCTGAAGAAGAAATGGAGTTCTGGTCTGTCTGCACACCGGTAGCAAGACTGGTCGATACACCAACGATAGGACCAGTGGATCCAGTGGTCCTGTCGATCAATCTGTTGGTTGAGCGATCTACATAAATCGCAAAAATGGGTTTGATGGTTTGGATCCTTAAATGTTTAATTTGGTTTTCAATAAAAATTTACAATGTATACATGATATATATGAATTGGTTTGTATAAATTTTGTGGGTCAAAATGGATTGATTTAAATCCAAGTGAGTTGTCGTAATCAATTTTCCATTTTCAGCAATCTTCTTCTCTGAGACAAAGACCAGAGTTCTAAAGTCATTTCACGTTATTGGTTGTCTCAGACCTGTGCAAAGCCTGTGTATGTCATTACTTACACCTATGTCATTTCTACAGTCCATGGGCTTATGCCTTTTTGTCATTGGCTTGAGAAATTTCCTATTGGCCTTGAGTTTGCCAAGGCATATATATGTGTCGGGTGTGTCGAAAGAGAAGGGGGTGAGAGATTGACTGAGAAACAAAACATCTCTCACAGAGAGAAAGAACACACCAGAGGTTCTTCCCTCCTCTGAGAGCCATTACCACCACCTGTGCCTTCTTAGTAAAACTTTAGTGTGTGTGTGTGTGTGAGAGAGCCATTGAGGAAGAAGAGACTGTGTGAACTAGTGAGGAACAATATACAGTGTGAGTCTAGTCCCTCCACTCCTTAAGCAACCCTTGTGAGAATGTCCTAAAATGCGAGTATGTGTGTGATGGAGTTCGTAGAAAACACCATACAGTGTGTGTGTGTGTGTGTGCAAAACCAGTGGCCATTAACAAGTTCCCTCATATTCCTCCTACTGAAAAATAGTCCTGGTATCCTTAGGGTTCATTGCGGTAACAAACTCTTGAAGGGCTCCCTTGGATTCTACTTGCATGCTTCATTTGGTAAATTTACTCTTACACTCAACTAGTTTTCTTTTCTTTCATTTATGCTATTCTTGTACTTTACTTGGCCTAATGCATGCTTACACATGCACATAGTATACTCATATGTTCATATCTTGTTAGGCCATACTTTGTATGAAAGTATTGTAAAAAGATTTACTTGTCAAGTTTATACACCTACATTGATTTGGCTAAAGTTGGATTAGTTCTAAGTACATGACCTAGAACACCTTGAGGAATACACTTGCACTTGACTTGTCTTATATAAAGATTCACCTCTCCTATGCTTCCCTTGGTAGAACATCACATGTTGAGAGTGATTAAAGAGCTTGAAATATAATCTTGACGTAACTACACTTAAACATCTCTTATGCTTCACTTGGTAAGATATACTTAGAGAATGTGTGGAATGTTAACAAAAGAAATCTTGGCATAGTTGAACTTGGATATGTCTCACATGCTTACTTTGGTACATCCTTCTCTTGAGAATATATTTTTGCATGCCTAAGATATTTTACCACACATGTGCTTAAAAGATTGTCCTAAACTGCATTGCCCTAATAATCTAGATAGTGGACTGATTTGCTTTACTTCATATATCTCTTGAGCTTTACTTTGTATATGCACTTGTTAGAGAGATATCTTTGGCAGTCACTATATTATTTGTTTGGACCTTTACATATGGTGAAATTAGAATTCCCTTGAGCTTTCAGTTTGGCATATCTTATTCGGGGTTGTTGATTATATACGCTTTCATTGTTATATTTCTTACTGTCACAAGTTATGTTTAATGAGCTGTTACATGCGTAGTTAAGAATACAGGATATATGAAGATCCACTACATCCTATCTTGAGCATTTATTGGACAAGATCATTGCAAGGAGGATAAATCTAAATACTAAAAGCTTGAGCCACAAGCTTCAGTAGTTCCAACATTTGGGCCAAGCATTTTTACATTTAGTCTCAGTTGCTTTTGCGCTATAATTTTCTAGAACCTATCTTGTAGTAGGAATTTCAGTTGTATTCTGTAATATATAGGAATTTGGCAACTTGAGCGATTAGGAGATACTTTTTCATAAGTATCCTCCTAAGACTCTTCATCGCCTATATCTATAGAGTCAGATAGTGCTTCGCCGTACTACTTTGTGCACTCTCCTGAGCATCATTGATTTAATTCGTTGAGAGTGTTTTGACAAGGGGTGTGGTTTTCACTGTACCACATCACTTGGTCTTCTTTATTTTGCCATACATTATACCACAAGCACAAACACCTACCCCAGTGAGATTCAAGCTTATATCCACTATGTAGTCTTTCAGTTGGGAAAGGGCTAATGCCCTCGGGTAGAGTTGTAAGTGTGTATAGGCATTGAGCATTCTTTTTTGTTTTATCAATGAGTAATGTATTAGGAAACCTGTGCTTTGCATTTAGCATAGTCGGGATTTGCATTTATCCCGTGGGCAGAAAACCTATGCTCTACGTGTAGCATAGTCGGGCTCTGCATGTAGCTCGGGTGAGATTACCCTAGACTGTATGGCTAGGAAGATAGGATTTGCGTTTATCCTATAGAGAGAAGGTTATCTTAGTCTATAGGGGTTAGGCTAGGAAGAGAGGTCTGTGTGTATCTCTTTTGTTGTAATGGTGATTACATAGTGGATACCGGGGTGCTCCTAAAAGGAACCACCCCGAAGAGTGGATTAAGAAATTACCCAACCACTATAAAAATCTCTGTGTACAACTGTCTCTTTCTCTCTCTCTCTCTCACTATTATCTCTCCTATTTACTATTACTTCTTATTTGATCAAACTAATCATTTACCTTTTTGTGTTTATAATTAAAAAGAATTAAAAAGGTCATAAAAATTTAAAAGACCTATTCACTCCCCGTCTAGGTTTTTATCAAATATAGAGTCATAAAGTGGAAGATAAAGTAACTACCATTCATAATTTCCCATAATTACATGACGAATGAAAAGAATACAAATGGTACATTCACATGCAATGAAGTAAATAATTATTACAAAACCTTTACAATTTACAACCGAAAATTAAAGAAATAAAAGTACAATAAATGATAGATTAAAAACAACATATCATTTATTAGGAAGCCAACATCCAATCCCAAGTAGGAGAGTCAGGAACATGCAGCTCCAATCCATATAGAATCTGATATCTAAAAATAGAGGGTTATGCAAAAGCCTATTAAATAAATCCATATCCAAATATCTCTAAAATTGGGGTGTATGTGTGCTAGGGCAAGTAATGTAAAATGTACATGCATAGGGATCTCTTTTCATTTTCAATACTATTTGAATCAAATCATTATTCTACTACTTAAGACCAATGTGTAATAATTTTCCAAAATGCTCTACTTTGATAAATCACAGGAGATAAAACTAATAAGTTCCCAAACTTTTCCAAAAATGCTCAACTTAACAAGAATCAAGGAGATTAGTTTACCGATTTCCATTTCCTACACATTGACGAAATCAATGGAATATAAGATGTCAACCTTGACGAATTCAAGGGACCAACAATATCAATATCATCAAAGAGTTATTAGGGTTCAGTTATTTCTGTGCTAGTAGCCCGTCAGCTAAACTAACAATATAAATTCCTAGTTTCTTCCCGGCTCATCGAGAAGGCCCAGTCAAGCCCCCATTGTGCAATATCGTGAGTGCAAAATTAACCACTCAGGGAACAAAATTCCCGGGGAACAAATTTACCATATATAGCCAACCTAGATAATCCCTCATGTTTTAAGGCCACTTATATGTTCAATTCATTTTTATTCTCAATTCGACCAGATTAGGGCAAACACCTCTTAAACTTATAACTTGACCCAAAACATGAGTTTTATAAACATTCTTTCAATTATGAAATTCAATGTGTCAAAACACTAGTCAGATCCCATTTCTACAACACTAACATTTAAATCAAATAATATCCCCAATCATTCAACACTTTTAAAATTCTAGAATTTTTATCAAAAGTTGGAGGTTTTCCAAATTAAACATGGGATCTGGAAAATAAGTTCGTGGGAAACACAATGAAGTATAAATGGACCAATGAATCCAAGAAATTGAAGGGTTTATAGAACCCGCAAATCCAAATTCGTGAAACACATGATTCCTTTAGAAAAGTTGAGGAAGAAGGGAGAAGACCAATAATAGAAATAAGAGGTATAGAAATCCATACCTCAAGTCAAGATCCAAGAAACCCTAGGTGAGGGTTTTGCTCCGATGCATGATCCAAGACCATAGATGCATAGAGGGGGTTGCGTAGAATGTCGTTAGTGAATGAGGTTTCTTCCAAATCCCCATGGATTTGGAGTTAGAGAGGCGAGAAGTGAGAGAGAAGAGAGACACATAGATACAAATACGACTAGAGAGAGAGGGGAGGGGTTATGGCTATGAGTGTGTGTGAGTTATGAGTCTATAGGTATTAGGGTTGAGAGGAGAGGGTATATGAATGAGTCCCAAAACCCACTCCCAAATTTGTCCTTAATAAGGTGTATATTGATGAGCCTGGAATACTGTATAATCTTAGGCTAATTCTCCTTTAATTTTGGATTTGTTTTGCCATTAGTTATGTCTTTATCCGTATGATTTCATGCATTGGTAGTTTGTTCCATGTTGCAACATTGTTGAGCTGAAATGATGATTTTGGAGTAGTCGTAAATGCTGGGATTGAGCATGGAGTATGTGCTGTGGAAATCCAAAGTGCAGTCTGCAAAATCAGAAAACTATCAGTGTCGACCGGTCGAGGTTGCCATGGTCGACCGGTCGTGTGCCTTTTCCTGGAAGAAAATTTCTCTTTTTCCGGTAAATCAAGTGGGAATCTAAAAATATAGCTTGTCGACCGGTCCCCTGATCCGTTGTCAACCGGTCGAGAAATTACAGTAAGGTTTGTGCATGTCTGCGACCGGTCTTTCGTGATGCTGTCACTGGTTGCCATTTTACAGAAGGGTCAATTTTATGCTCTCGACCGGTCGAGGTTGCCGTTGTCGACCGGTCGCCACTTGATTATTTTGAAATATTTTGAAATGACTTTGAGTGCAATTTTGTCCACTCTTGGGCTAAAATTGTTTGACTATATATTCAAAGCTACGACTCTTTAGTTAGGGAGCTTCATTTTGGAAGCCTTGTAAAACCCTAGTATAGAATTCTTGGAGCTCATTTTCTCTCTCTAGATTTCTCTTTAGAAGTTGAAGAATCTTTGGTGTTTTGCTCTAGATTTTAGCCATTTTCTGTAGAAAAGCTCTTTAGTAAAGTTATAAGTAAGACATTATTCTCTATTAATCTTATTTTCATTTTCTTATTTGCTTAGTTTTCATGTTGTCTTCTTCTCTTAGTGTTTGTATGGATTTTACCATGTGTGAGTAGTCACCTAGGGGTGGCCATGGGGCCATTCTTATCTTGATTCTAGTGGTTTTACACTATCCTTGACCTTGTGGGTGATTTTGTGAAATGCCATGGATAACTTCCTACCTTTGGTCCTTGTGACTAGTGTTATCACCTTTACCGTGCGTTGTCAAGCTCTTTAACACGCTAGGTTCTTGGTGCGATGTCCTAGTTCTTGTTGGATACATTTCCATGTGGAAGTTCATCTTTGAAATTTTATGTATCTCCTCAAGATATTTTACTTGAATGATGTTTCAAACATCGGCCACGTCTTGGCCTAGTTTGGTGATGTCAAGGATATGTATACCATTAGTCTCTTGGGTGAATGCCCCATAGCCGTTCCCTCTCTTAGATAAATTACATTTCAAGCAAAGATAACTGAAAACAATTCCAAACATCAAATCAAATCCTCATTGGGTGGCCACCTATCGCCATTAATCTCAAAAATCCCAAAAGAAGTGCTTTCATCCGTATTAGACCATTGCCTCCTTGTGGATTCGACCTTGGACTCTCCGAGTATTGTGCTACACGTATCTTAGACCTATGCTTCGGGCTACCTCATATTAGAATACACTTGAGGGCATAAGCATTTTTGGCGCCGTTGTCGGGGAGGAGGCGTCTAATTGTGATTGAAGTTTCTTTTGGATTTAAAAACAAGCTTTCTCAAATAATTTTTGTGAGGGGACCATTGGTCTATGTACGGATACATTTGTGACCATAACCATAGACTTGTGCAAAATCCCACTCCCCCTCTTGAACAAACAGAAGACGAAGAAAACAATAATCTGAATGTTGTACCCAGGATAACTATGCGAGACTACCTTAATCCGAGTCATGTGACTCCACATTCTTTCATTGTTAACCCAACGGGCAATGCCAATACCATCTTTACCGTTAAGCCTCACATCTCCAAATGCTACCCAATTTCCATGGGATGCAAACTGAAAATCCTTATCTCTACGTGTGATATTTCGAAGAGGTTGTGGGCACAATCTGTAATAATCCAATCCAACTCCCATCCACAAGGATGAAGCTCTTTCCATTCTCTATCAAGGACCAAGCCAAAAGTTAGCTTAACTCGCTCAAGGCACAATCCATTGTCACTTGGGAGGATATGCAAGAAGAGTTTTACAAAAAGTTTTTCCCGCTCCATCGCACTCATGCTCTAAAGAAATTGGTCACATCTTTCACCGAAAAGGATGGTGAGTCTTTCGGAGCATGTTGGGAACATTACAAAGACTTGTTGAATGCCGTGCCACATCATGGGTTTGATGATGCCCAAAAGGTGGGTTACTTTTATGAGGGCATTTCGCAACGAAATTGCTAATTTATCGACATGATGTGTAACAGAACATTTTTGGATAAGGGATCCACCAAGGCCTTAGACTACTTTGATTTCTTGGCGGAGAACAACCAATCTTGGGATTACTCCAATCCTAATGATAGGACTTATCCTTCCTCGAGTCAAGGCCAAAGTGTGGCCATGAAACATCATCTCCGCGACCAAGATGACTTGTCGTTGAGAGTTGCACAACTTACTCGAAAAATTGAGAGCCTTGAGGTCAATATGCTCAATCCCGTAGCTTCTATGGCTAACGTGGAATCATGAGCCATTTGTGATACAATCAGGCATGCTACCGAGAGGTGCCGAACTTTACCCGTTGTCAAGGACCTCCTCTCTACCACTGACCAAGCCGATGTAAATTCCATCAACAACTTTCCTCGAAATGTCTCATTGTTGGGTGGTTACAATCCAAATTGGAGGAATCATCCTCGATTGAGTTGGGGGAATCAAGACAATCAAGGACCAAATCATGGGTCCCCACAATATCCTAACCAACCCCAATTCAACCAACCTCCTCTACCCGGATTCCAAACCCAAGGACATGTACCACCACGGTATGCTCTTAATCTTTACCAAAACCAACAACCAATCCCTTACCAACAAACCAGACCTCCCATGGCTCCACAATCTTATCAACCTCCAAATAAAAGGAGCATGAAGGACACCCTTAACCAATTCATTCAATATTAAGCCACCATTAATGATGATATCCGTGCCCAAATTTCAAAACTCACTTCCACATTGGGGACACTCCACAATGACAAGGGTAAGTTTCTATCCCAACCACTTGCTAATCCACAAAACCAAAACTTCACAGGTCAATCTTCAAATTCTAATCCATCTCATACTCATGAACAAGCCAAGTCCATTACTACTCTTAGGAGTGGATGGGTGCTTACCAACAATGTCACTCCACCAACTCCTACTCCAATCATTCGTACCCAAATCATCCCACCACCATCTCTTGTAGAGGAGGACTCTAATGCTCAAGATGAAGATGTCTCATCTGATACACACAAAGAGCCCGTGGCTCCCATTGCATCCCTTCCGGCTCCCTTTCCTCATAGACTAGCGAAGAAATCCAAAGTTCCTTTCCATGATGACATCTACGATCTCTTCAAGCAAGTGAAAGTCAACATACCTCTTCTAGATGTCATCAAACAAATTCCATCCCATGCCAAATTCCTCAAGGACTTGTGTACGGTAAAGCACAAGCTTAATGTGCATAAGAAAGTCTTTTTGACTGAACAAGTGAGCTCAATTATTCAAACCAATGTTGCTCCTAAGTACAAGGACCCGGGATGTCCTACGATTTCTATCACCATTGGGGGTAATGTTGTGGAGTGATCTTTCTTGGACTTGGGCGCAAGTGTGAAGTTAATCCCCTACTATGTGTACCAATAATTGGGTCTTGGCGAACTTAAACCTACTACGGTCACATTGCAACTCGCGGACCGAAGCATTAGGGTACCAAAGGGTGTGGTGGAGGACGTGTTAGTCCAAGTGGACAGTTTAGTATACCCGGTGGACTTTGTAGTCCTTGATGTTTGCCCTTTCTCCTCCTCCTCAAAAGCCCCACAAACTCCAATAATCTTGGGTAGGCCGTTCCTTGCGACTTTGAATGCCATTATTCATTGTCAGAATGGGCTACTTAAGATGAATTTTGGCCACATGACTTTGGAGTTGAATATTTTTAATGTGGGAAACCAAATGGGGTGAGATGAGGATGTGCATGAGGTGAGTTTGATTGAGTCGGTGGTACAAGAACATGTGGACTCGATGCTTTTTAAGGACCCATTGGAATTGTGTCTCACATCCGATGAGGCTTCTTTTCTTGAGTCAGAGGAGGTAAATTACTTGTCATCTTTGTTGGAGGGGGAAGTATAGGAGTTTGATGTTGAGAGTGTGATGGGGGTGGAAAAATGGATACCAAAATTTGAGGAGTTGCCCATATCGGAGGGCTTAGCACTACCATCTAATGTGCAAGCACCTTCTCTCGAATTGAAAGAACTTCCATCTCACCTAAAATATGCTTATTTGGGTGATGACGACACCTATCCGGTTGTCATTTCTTCTTACTTAGAACTAACTCAAGAGGCTCAATTGATGGAAGTGCTTAAATCTAGACGGGGTGCCATTGGGTGGACTATTGCTGACTTACGTGATATTAGTCCAGTCATATGCACACACCGGATCTTTTTAGAGGCGGATGTTATTCCTACACATCAACCGTAATGATGCTTGAATCCTAATATGCGGGATGTGGTAAGGAAAGAAGTGATGAAGTTGTTGGATGTGGGGATAATCTACCCCATTTCTGATTCTAAGTGGGTAAGTCCAATCCAAGTGGTGCCCAAGAAATCCGGCATCACTGTGGTGCCTAATGAAGATGGTGAGATGGTACCCACGAGGATTGCCACCGGTTGGCGTATTTGTATCGATTACTGGAAATTGAATGCGTGTACGCGGAAAGACCATTTCCCTCTCCCATTTATTGATCAAATTTTAGAGAGAGTCGCGGGGCACGCATTTTATTACTTTCTAGACGAATACTCTGGGTACAATCAGATTGAGGTCTCTTTGGAAGATCATTTCCCTTTAGAGTTTTATTACTTTTCTGCAGATTTTTAGAAAAAACTATTGTTGCTCTTGGATGATTGTAATGCTTTGAAGGTTTTATTCTAGTTGCAATATAAGTGTGGTAATCATTTCTTTTACCTTCTTCTTTGAATTTCATGCAAGTAGATATTTTAGCTATGGCCATTTTCTCTATGAGTGAGTAGTAGTAGGGGAAGGTCATGGCCATGGTGGCCATGACTTTAGGCTCATGTAACGTTCTCCCATATTAGGCCAAACTATGGACCGTGGTTACCTTTGGACCTCCTATATTTGGCTAGAATCTTGTAATGTTAACGCTTTGCTTGGTTGTGGGCAACACCTTGCCACCACCAATTCTTAGTGCTATGTCTTGCAAGGATTTTAGTATAGTGTCTATGGAGTACATATGTTACCCGGCTCCATAGTTTACCTACGAGCATATAATGCTTGATTTATTGTTGTGGAGAACTTGCTTGCCTAAAGTTATGCCATTGTGTCTATGACCAATCCCGTTTAAGTAATCGTATTTCTTCAATTCAAATTAGTAGTGTATTAAGATCAACCATCATCAACCATCGGTTGGCATCCTAGTGCCATCTAATAGAAAATTCCAAAAAGAAATACCCAAGTTGTTACAATTACCGAAGGCTCCCTGAGGATTCGATCTCGGACTTCCGAGTTATTTTGCTACGCGTACCTTGCCCTACGCTTTGGGCTAAACTCTTTGAGATATACATAGGAATACGTAAGCATTTTTGGCACCGTTGCCGGGGAGCTAGGCGTTAGTTGTAACACTTGTTTGTCTTACTTTTCTTGGGCGGAGGCCACTTGTGGATGTACGGTTACACCCGTGACCATACACTTCGAATTGTGCGTAATCCTAGTCTTCCACCCGAAAACATGGCTGATGATGCCAATCGTGATCGGGGGTACCCATTCATGTTCCCGAAATCACAATGAGGGACTTTCTTAACCCCAATCGGGTTACTCCACTTTCATGCATCATAAACCCTCCGGGAAATGCTAATGTCTTCACCGTGAAAGCCCCGCACCTCCAAATGATTCCCCATTTTCATGGGATGCAAGCTGAAAATTCGTACCTCTATGTACGTGACTTTGAGGAGGTAGTGGGCACCATTTGTAACAATCCTTTGCAACTCCCCTCCGCAAGGATGAAACTTTTTCCTTTCTCACTCAAAGATCAAGCCAATAGTTGGCTCAATTCTCTAAAATCTCAATCCATTGCAACTTGGGAGGATATGCAATGTGAATGTTATAAGAAGTTCTTCCCGCTCCATAAGACTCGTGCCTTGAAGAATCTCATCACCTCTTTCACCGAAAAGCAAGGTGAAACTTTTGGAGCTAGTTGGGAACGATACAAGGATCTTTTGAGCGCCGTCCCCCACCACGGGTTCGACGATGCACAAAAGATTGGCTACTTTTACGAAGGCATATCCCAACATAATCGCCAATTTATCGATATGATGTGCAATGGAACCTTCATGGACAAGCGACCTTCCCAAGCAATCGAGTACTTTGACTTCTTGGCTAAAAATGACCAATCTTGGGATTACTCCGATCCCAACGATAGGACTTATCATCCACCGACTCATGGCCAAGGAGGAGGAGGAAAATATCATGTGCACGACCAAGATGACTTGTCATTGAAAGTCGCCCAATTGACTCGAAAGCTTGAAAGTTTGGAAGTGAACAAGAATACTCCCGTAGCTTCTGTGGCTAGCGAGGAACTTTGTGCTATTTGTGATCTCGGTGGGCATGCTACCAATCATTGCCCATCCTTACCCGTTGTTAAAGATCTCCTTTTACCTCCGGAGAAAGAAAATGCGAACTCCATCAATAGCTTCCCTAGGAACCATCCTTTGTCGGGCGGTTACCATCCTAGTTGGAAGAACCATCCAAGGTTGAGCTATGGCAA
>NMUG010004221.1:0-14051 GCA_002855965.1 Monotropa hypopitys | reverse complement strand
ACGGTCACCACGCTTATCATCGTTGCTTTTCCTCGAGACTTGTGCCGGCACAAACATTCTAACACCGCATGATGGCGCTATCCCATCTGCCGCAGATCCGGCCAGCCACAACGCGCCACGTGGACTCCCCAACTGCCGTTTCAGACATACGCGGGCCAACGAAGCGACAGTTGTTGGCGTGACATCAGCCCAGACCCTCCTCCAACGCAGACGGTGACACGTATGAGAATTCAAAATGATGGTTCATTAATGCTGTCAGGGGTTCGAGTTCCAAGACAAATCAGTGGTCTGACGCTCCTTATCTTCGGCACCTACACAACCAATCGGCACCGAGTCAACCCCGCTTCGGCCAAAATACCTGGCCAAAGGGGTTGAGGAGCTATTGTTGGGGGCCGAACTCTCAAGAGGCCGGAGCCGCGACCTCCTCTAGGAGGGCCACATCACAGGCCAACTAACAGATGGCCGAGCAGAGTTTAGCCAACATCAGGGCCTCCCTGGGGCTCTTTCCGGCCCAGAGACTCAAAGCCCAGAGGAGGTGTCTGGACGAGGAAACACAAAAGCAAGGTCATGCGACCGAACAGAGCAAAGGCCGACGAGATAGGTTCCATTCGGGCCACTTCTGTGCAGAAGTCTCATTGTCCAGGATGGCACGGTCCATAACCAGTTAAGCCGAAGCGCGCCGCTTCGGCCGAACAGGACGAACACATCATTCGTAGCAAAGATTCCCTCGGAGACAGCATCCCGGGTTTCCCGCACATGGTAGACACACGCCTGACACATGAATCAGCTTTTCCGTGATTCCCGTCGCACGTCAGACATACTTTATCAACTTTTATGCCGCCCAACGATGTCAGGTGGCGGCGCCTGACACTGTCAAAGCCGACCGGTCGGCCACACCGTCAGACGCACAGGGGGACAAGCACGCTGCCCCAAGGCATGCCACAACAATTCAACCGCGCCGAAGCGCGTGCCCCTCACTCTCCGATGGATCTATAAATAGGGAAGAGTATTCAATGCAGAGGTAGACTTTCTCTCACTAGGCCAAGCTCTGTCCATTTGCTTTCTCACTCTAGAACTCTCTTGCTGACTTTGCCATCGGAGGATCCACCGGCGACAACCACCGGTAGCCTAACGTTTGTCTCTTTTGCATCCTAGCACAGCCACATCTCCACCGCTCACTTCCGGGATCCACCACCTGAAAGGCTTACCCCTCAACAATTGGTTTGTTCTTCTCTCCCTCTATGTGTTAAGATTGGATAGGGACATTTCGTCATTTATGTTACGAGTCAAATTCCTCCCAAATTGGTTGAGTGAATAAGTTGACATGGGTCCTAATTGACTCCATATGTCATCAATTTCAAGATCTCCTAATGATTTTCGAAAACCCCCAAGGTAGGGATGCCAAGTTAGAGCTGCCACAGTAGGGATTCCAAGGTAGAGCTGCCAAGGTAGGGATGCCATGGTAGGGATGCCAAGGTAGAGCTCCCAAGGTAGAGCTGCCAAGGTAGAGCTGCCAAGGTAAAGATGCCATGGTAGAGATGCCAAGGTAGAACTACCATGGTAGGGCTGCCATTATTGCCGCACTTCCTTATGGCCGTACAACACTTATGCCACACTGCACTTATGGTCGTACCGCACTGCCATTAGCCGAGATGCTAGGGACGAGCAACCAAGACCACCTATCTTGAGCTCGGCATCCCTACTCCTGTCAATACAAGATGTCCAATAAAAGTTATCCAATCTGTCTTCCTTCTAAGGTTGTCCAAATTTGCAATCTGCATCAAATCATGCAATAAGCATATGCAGCTTCAACCATTTCTACAGCTTCTACTCTATCGTGTATGGTTGAGGGGTCAACTTCTTGATCAACACCATATTCTGTATTTAAAAATGGTGAGGCCCTAGTATTGACTGCTTTTCCATGCCATATCCACGTATGATAGCTTTTGTCGATACCATTGAAAAATAGATGATTTGTAACATCTGTAATAGGTTGGAATTGTAAATTTGTACACAATATGCACGGACATCTAACAGAATAAAGATCACTAGCATGTATCGCAGTAATATTTAGAAAATATTCAACCCAACTCTCATAGTATTTTAATCTTCGGTCCTTTAGTATCCATGATCTATCCATTTGAATTGATTTGAATCTCCTATTAATGACAAAAACATATATGATGCATTATGCATAGAAACGATACATTATACAAGTTGGAATGAATCGATGATGCTTATTTCTTACACTTGGTGTTTCTGTGCTCTCTTGTTACAAATTTATAATATTTCTTTTCGCCGGTAACAATTGGAAGAATTTCCTATTTCTTATCATCCGAATACGGAATAAGATTTTCATAAATAGCAAGAAATGAATGACAAATAATTAAGCTTACATCAGAAATGATAAGTGCTGGTTTCAAGTGTAGTTTGGTTCCACAAAACACGGAGGGGTGTTCGTTCACAGAAACACAGAACACATAACACCAATTGAAAAACAAAACATGATCTGCATGCAAAAAACACAGAACACGATCTGATAAATAAGTAGCATATACGCATACAATACACAGAACACCAACAAGCATACAATACGCAGAACACCAACACGCATACGCATGATCTGATAAATTGTATCGCAGAAAATAAAATCCCAATTAAATATTGCAAAAACACAGAACATGAGTTAAAAATAGACATAAGCAGAAAAACCTTCTCTGCTTCTTCGTGTTCATACCTCGTCGAGAAACACAGAACACGAATTGAAAATAAACGTAAGCAGAAAAGCCCTATTCTCTGCTTCTCCGTGTTCATACCTCGTCGAGAATTGAAAAAAATTGCAGAGTCGGACTTTCTTGTGTTCATACTTCGTCGAGATTCAGACCTTCGCAACCCCTCCCATTCTCTGCTTCTTCTCCCTCCCCGCCTCTGAGTACTTGTGTTCGCGTGTTCGTCCGGACCTTCGTGTTATTGCGTCGCCCCTCCCCTTCCCTCCCCTTTACGATTAAAAATCCTAACTATGTGTCGCCCCCTTCCCTTCCGTCGCCCCTTTCCCCGATTAAGATGATATACAATCATGTACGAAATAAATTCAACTGATATAATCTAATTATAATACTAATGTCATTTAAGTTAGGGACAGGTTCAAGGGACACTCTTTTTGACACCCCATTTTTGTTGGACTTATTCTGAATTCTACTGTGATGATCCAAACTGTTCACAATGTTTTAATTGATAAAATATAAGACCATGTAAAAGTTCAACTCAATCGGATATCGTTAAGAGCTTGATCCAAACAGTTTTGCAAAACATCAGTTTCTATCAAACTTTATGTGAAACTGTTCAGATCAAGCTTTTAGCGATATCCGATTGAGCTGAATTTTTACAAAATATTAATTTAAATATCATGAACGGTTTGGATCATTACAATAAAATACAAAATAGGCCCCATAAAATGGGGTGTCAAAAAAGTGCCAAAAAATGGTGTCCATTGAACCTACCCCTTTAAGTTATAAAACTGTTATAATATATAATATTTATTATATCACTTTTCTCAAAAATAATATTAAAAAACACAATAATGTCACTTTAGTAATCAAAGTGTTATTTTTAACAAATTTAATTTTAATGTTTTTTTTAAAAAGTGATAATATTTTAAAATTATTAGTGTCACTATTATGCGTAAAATATGCTAACTGAACACAATAATGTATTATAGATTTATGTGTAACACATATTTTTGTAATATAGATTTATTATATTACTTCTTTTAAAAGTGATATTAAAAAGACAATAATGTTAATTTAGTAATAACAGTATTATTTTTGAAAAATAGATTTTTAATGTCAATTTTTTTAAAAGTAATATTATTTTAAAATTATAAATATCATTGTTATCTATTATTGTAGTAGTGAAAATTTTATCACAATTTTATGTTTTTGATATTTTTCTCAGACGAACCGATAACCCTAAAAAAATAAGATGATGTAATAGATAAAAAATAGTTTTTGAAGTTTTTTCTTTCTTTAGTGAACTATTTAGAGCCTTTGGTTGCAAATTTATTATTTTTAAAATTTATTTTGCCAAGGGAAATGATTAATAAAAATTTGATATAATTTTAATAAAAATAAAAAGAAAATAATAAAAAAACACTCAGTATTATTGAAAAAATTAGGTTAAACTCAATCTAATTTAAATATTTCTTTTATCTATTAACTCGAGGACAGTTTAGATGTGTAGGATATTGATATTCCTTTTGTCATAGTTTTTTTCTCAATTTTTTTGCGAGAGGAGGGAATGCCAAACCCTACAAGCCCGCCACCAAAAAAACAAGAAAGAATTTGAACAGTCATTTTCGAATTTGAAACGAAGTCTTATCAGAACAGAATTACAACAAACATTATCTTTTCTCAATCTTTATCAACAATCCCCTCATATTTATACATACATACACAGCATCATCTTATTCACCTCTGCTTCCTGTCATTTCTCACTCCATTTTGCCCCAGTTTTCACCCCAAAGATGTCCAATATTTCTCATGAAGAAGAAGAAGACGACTTTCTCACACTTTCTTTATCTTCTTCCTCCTACCGTCTGTCTCGCCCTCCCCCACCCTCCCCTCAGCCTCCGCTCCAGCTCTGCCCTCACACCAAAGTGTTCTTATCCCAAACACCACCTCAGCCTCCGCTCCAGCTCTGCCCTCACCCCAACGTGTTCTTATCCCAAACACCACCTCAGCCTCCGCTCCAGCTATCCCCTTTCCACCCACATGTCAACCGTCAACCGCTACAACCGCCGCAATATTCGGCTCTTGCCACACACCGCCGTCGTCGTAACCCTACACAATCCCCGCCTCCGCCCATTCCGCCGCCGTTTCCCTGGGCAACGGAGCATCGCGCAATCGTGCACAGCATCCATTACCTGATGCAAAACAAAATCTGTTCCGTTTTCGGGGAGGTCCAATGCAAGAGATGCGAAAAGAATTACGAAATAGGGTTCGATCTGTCCCAGAAGTTTTTCCAAGTTGCCAACTTTATCGTTGAAAAGAAGAGCTCGATGCGCGATAGGGCTCCGAGTGTTTGGATGAACCCTGTTCTTCCGTCTTGTCGGTTTTGTCATCAAGAAAACAGTACAAAGCCAATTATGGCTGAGAAAAAGAAGAATATCAATTGGTTGTTTCTACTTTTAGGACAAATGCTCGGTTGCTGCACCCTGGAGCAATTAAAGTATTTCTGTAAGCACACCATGAATCACCGAACGGGGGCGAAAGATCGAGTTCTGTATCTGACGTATCTTGCATTGTGCAAGCAACTTGATCCCAACGGCCCATTTGAATATCGGGATTGAAAGGGGAAACCAGAAACACAATCTTTTGGGTTCTTGCTCTGTTTTTAGCTCTGTAAAGTAATATGCAGTTAGTATAGAAGTTGATTATGCATGGGTTTCGTTGTTAGGGCTTGGGAAGACAGTTCTTGGTCAAGTATGAACTGTTTAACTAAATAGGTTGGACTTTTATGGAGATTTTGGGTTTTTGTGATGACAAACAACAAGATGATGATGACTTTCATTTATTTTGGATCATGGAATTTGGCATTAATGCTGATTGTTTTGTAGTCTCAATCCATTCATGCTCTCTGTCTCTCTCTTGGTATAACAAATGTTTTCATTAAAAGTGTCTCTTCGGAAGTATTGCCTTTTTTGAGCATGGGGTGGTTTACTCTCTCACCGAAAAATCTAGGTATAGAAGGCAGATTCTATACCGCAGCTGCGAAAAGTATGAATAAAATTTTGATTTCAGAATTTTGTTTAAAATATTATTTTATGTTATTCTTTAAAAAAAATAGCTTAATTGAATAATGTATAAAATTTTCTTAATCATTTAAATTTTTATTCACAGTTTTAAACAGTTTTACAAGAAAATATTCAAACGATTAAGAAAATTTTATACATTATCCGATTGAGTTGATTTTTTACAGAATACCATAAAATAATATTTTAAATAAAATCCAGAAATTAAATTTTTTTTGGCGGAGTCCATATGGATACTGCCACGTGAGCGTGTGTGTTTAGTGTATGAATTTGGTGTGTATGTGTAGCAAAATGGAGATGCAGATGTGACCGTGCACGGACCCTGGGATATGTGTAAAAAATTTAATTTTTTGTTTTGTTTAAAATATTATTTTATTTCATAAAAAATAGTTTAATTGGTTAATTTATAAAATTTAAATTTTATCGTGTAAAATTGTTTAAAACTATGAATAAAAATTCAAATGATTAATTTTTTTATACATTATCTAATTAAACTAATTTTATACAATAATATAAAATAATATTTTAAACAAAATCTTAAAATCAAAATTTCCATACAAGTCATGCTTGGCTGTGCATGGCTACATCTGTACACAGATACAAAATTTATCTTATGTTCCCATAGAACTGTACCAATAGAACTGGTACTCTCACAAATCATGTCTGTTCATGATAAGTCAATAATTTGGTGTGTGGTGGATGACATGGTTTTACAACAGGACCGGACTAGGATTATTTCACAAACTGATACAATCCACTTTACAAAATTGAAAAAATCCAAAATCATTTTAGAAATAAAAATTCCGGGTTAATTCACCAGTTCAACCGCAAAAAATGGTAAAATCAATTGAAATAGTTGAAATGGTAAAAAAATTGATAATTCATATTCTTAGAAAAATTAAATAAAAATATTTATGACATCATTATGATGTCATAATCAATAACAGTTGAACTAATGATCCATCCATTCAATGTCTTCACCGATTCGTCAGCATCCGAGTTTCAAAACATTAATGGGTGGGGGCAGATATGTTGATTACAGATATCTTAGTTTCCCCAAATATTGGATATCGAAAGTTTAATCTTTTAAATTCATAATTCATTTATATATGCTTGGACCCCCAAGCGGTGGGCCCCCTCACTGCTCGCACCCTAAGCACGTGAGGGAGGCAAATTCGGGTTTACTTCAGCGGTCCATAGGTAGCGCACCCTGGCCTGTACACTATGTATCAGGCAAATCCCTAGGGACAATATTTAATCAACCTAGTAGGATTCGAACCCCTAACCTAGCGAAGGCTGCACTACACAAGTGCGCCCCTGCTACTACTGGGCTACACCCGTGGGTGTAAATAATTCATTTATATATGAACTCATTTGGTGTGTGTTATGGAGAGGGTAATAGTTATGAAAGTAATAACTATGGAGAAGATAATAGTTCTGAAAGAAAAACTCAGTCATATGTGAGTTATAGAAGCAACAATGGTTATAATATGGTTTAGATGAGAAGAGATAATCTGGATAATAATTATAACGTGATTTAGATGAAGTATTATTTTGGGGGTGAAAACAGAAAAATATTGTAAAAGTATTGTTATGTCATTGTACAGATATAATTGAATTATATACTTTCAGAAAATTTCCTATGAGGGATTCTCATCTAAATGAGTTTGTGGACTTTTAATCCTGACCACTCATCTTTGTTTTTAACACATTAAAGTGTACTACAATATAAACCCTTGGATGAATCTAATGGTCAGGATTAAAAGTCCACAACTTATTTAGATGAGTATCACTCACTGAAAGTGTACTCTATATACTTTATCAATAATGCAATGATGCACTGTTCCTATCACCAGAATAGAAGATACCTGATAATCCGGTGCACAGTTGCCAAAGTATTTTTAGATAATCGTAGTCTATGCATTTGTATTTGATTGGTCCTGTAAGCTCGTAAAAGATAGGCTATTCACCGTAAGACGAGTCATGTCGTTGGACAATGTGTGCCATTGTGACAGGTTGTACCGGTGTGACGGGTCATGCTACTTATGTTACTCGACGATTCGATATTTTACTGTTATTGCACATTGATTGTTGGTCAGATGGGTAAGATAGAGTATGCACCGAGAGACGGTCTGTGCCGTTGGCTTTGACCATTGAGACGGACCATGCCGAGTGGCGATAACCCATGCATGTGATCTGACGATTAGCAAGTATCCTTTTGACGACATCCCATATGCGTGACACATACCGTGGATGGTTTATGCCAAATACATCTTGCGCGCATTGTGAACAATGAGTAGGTAGATCAAATAGATTTAATAACCCCTAACCCCATTTTTCTTTAGTTAGTCTTTTTAGTTTAATTGCGTTTTCCATTTACAATCCAAACCACAAAACCAACTCTCTTCCAAACTAACGTAGGAAACTCGATTCGATTCTAGAGACCATTCACTTTCCCCGTGATCGACCCCTGACTTACCGCTACTATATTGTAGTGTTAATTCTCGGTTATAAATTATATTTTTGACTCGCATACGACTACGATCACTATCTCCTCTACAACCCAGTACAAATATGTCTCCGAAACACCGGGACTATCTCTGGTTTGAGCAGACAAAATCATAACCCGTTGAGCCCACAGAGCAGACGCCTCTCCAATCAACGTATGAGAAAAATCATTCGCAAAGTCAAAATGGTACCTGCTACCATCAAAAAGTGAAGAAGAAGCCAGGACATCCTGGTAAAGCTCGAACTGTCTGAGGACTCGGCATCCATAATATGACACTACGCCATACATCCCAACAAGCGGCAAAAGGATAAACCCAGCCCATGCATAGTCACAGCATGCTCCCTAGCACTGAAAATGCTGATATCCCAGACAATGGTATCCAGAGTAATGTTGTCCAAAGTTGTAATCCATGCATCCAACTGTTGAGAGATGTACACCAAAGCCATAATTTGTTCGATCAGAAACGGTAAGGGAATGTCAAGAAACCACCGAGGGTCTGATGAATGACTCCTGAACAAATAGGCGACAAGCCACACATACAACAGTTATCATCACATCCTCCTTACCGGAACAATGAGGATGCAATTCAGATTATAAATGGCATCCATAACATGATAGATGAAGTCGCTGAGTAGAGGATTAGAGAGGAAGTCTGGAATGCCTAGTCTGCTTGAATGGTCGTGATGTAGGACTAGCATCGAAGCATCCCAAATTAAAGTCGTTTAGAAAATGGAAAATCACATTCATTGAGAATGATCTCGAAATGGACAAATATCACACCCGTTCCACTTTAATAATTTAATTTCATTATTACGATTAATGATGAAATTGTTATAAGGATTTATAGTAGAATTGGGAAAAATATTGTAGGAAAGGGAGTATATGTGCATAATTAAGTACTAGTGGATTATCTAGTAAGTGTATGAAATATAGGGTGTCTAAGTGTGTTTAAGACATGCCATTGTGGTAATTGGAGTTTTGGAGAAAGGATAATGTGGTAAATGAACTTTAAAAACTGATTAGGGATTTTTATTTACCTAATCTTGATTAGGTTAAGGGAGGTGGTAATTATGGTGGCTAAGAGAGGGAGAGACTTGTAGAGAGAGAATGGGGAGAAGACCAAGAAGACTATGGAGTCCTAGAGAGTTATTCCTCTCACCAACTAAACATCAAGTAAGTATCATCATCCTCAAATTTCGTAACCAAATTCTTAGTATCAAAGTCTAGATCTAGGTTTTTGTATAATTTCGGATTTAGGTATTCTTGGGGTTTAAACCCTTGATTTAGTGATCTTGGGATGTTTAAAGATCACAAAAATAAAGTATGTTGGCCCTATAATATTGAGGAAGACTTAGGCATATAAGGTTTTACGATTTTTGGAGTTTAGAACGAGTTTCGAATGGATTGGAGAAGAGTGGCTCGTCAAAATCGCCATTGAATGAAGACCGGTATACCGGTCGGTATGCCGGTTGCCGGTCGACATACCAGTGCCCTACCGACCTTTGTAATTTTTCCCAGTAAGAGTTGATCCTTCATTAGTGTGCAGAATTGGCCTAACCGGCATGTCGGTCGGTATACCGGTCTATGTTCAAATTAAGTAGTAAGTTATGCCTTACAAAAGTTAGAAAATTTACTCTAACTGGCATGCCGACCGGCATGCCGGCCGGTGTACCGGATCCATACCGGTCAGTTCAAATTTTAGGTTTTGTTTGAGGATTGTTTTTGGGTTTTGAGGTAAACACCCTTAGGTTTATGTTAGCCATGTTTGGAGGATATTAGCGAACCTTGGGAGTGTTTGGAGATTTATTTGGAGTGGGGCATTGATGATTTAGCCTTTTGGAGGTTGAGACTTGTCTTTGAGGATTCTAAGTATTGTGTTAAACCTTAGGAACCTTGAGGTGTCTAGGTCTATGCTAATGTTTAATTTCATTTATAGATGATTTTAGTATATTATGTAGATTCTAATCCACTTGTGTACGTGTCAGGTGATCGTCTACTCTTCTAGGGATTGTGGAGGAGGTTGTTTGGCTCTTCGTTGGTACCAGGTGAGTTTGGGTTAGATATGAAATTTATTTACTCATATGCGAATAATCTACATGTTTAAGTAAGACTACTTGAATCAAATGGGTTAGCCCATAATTATGAAAAGGATGATGAAATAAGTTAACAAAACTTGAATTATTAATGTACCTAGTTGTAAAATATATATGGTGGATATGTAGGATTCCCTTGGTGGGTCACTTGAGTCTGACAATGTTAAGTACACTAATGCATTGGAAATTAATAGTTAAGGTGTACGCTTCTTGAATGTTATGCATGAAGTAAATCAAGAAAATAATAATCAGAGTAGCGTAGTGGAAGCATGATAGATCCATGTAGGGTTACTTAATGATTATAATACTTAAGTGTATGTATGATACGCTACTTGTTGGTTGACGGTTGGAAGTGTGTGGCCTCTATGGGCCTTGTTAATTTTTAATAAGAGGTGTTGAGTAGGACTACTTGTGTGTGAGTCCAAGTGAAAGGGGAATATTGCCCCTAGATATATTTATATATATATATTGAGATGATGTTTGGCACTTGTGTATGTGCTACGGTGGCCAGTATGGGCAGAATGAGTGTTTGTACTCATAAGGTGACCAGTGTTGGCAGTTGGCATGTATTGCTATAAGGCTTGTGTGTAGCCTAAGGTGGCCAGTGTTGGCAGTTTCGGCCTTTTTTCCAAGAGGCTGGTGTATAGCCTAAGGTGTCCAGTGTTGGCAGGAGATCATAATGATCATCAGTTATAGCCAGGTGGGCTAGCCTTCGGGCAATTGGAGTTTTTGGTCCACATGTGGTGGATGTTGATGAATGATGTATTTAGCCAGGTGGGCTAGCCTTCGGACAGGAGTAAATTAAATTATATTATTGGGTGTGTGTGTGTTCACCCTAGAGTTATAAGTGGAAGTAAATCAATTATATTATTGGGTGTGTGTGTGTTCACCCTAGTATAAAGTACATCTATTCCTTGTACAAAAGTAAGAAGTTGGCAATGTAAATGTATTTATATGGCTACATATGTGTTATGCATTGGTTGGTGTAGAGTTGAAGTATATGGCAGATAGATGATTGTCGTTAGTAATAATCATTGTTTGGTGCACATAAAATTAGTAGTACTGTTAGGAGTACATATCTTGGAGAAGAAATGAATAGCTCATTGAAGATGACATTTGAGGTAAAATATTCTATGTGAATCCTTAGACGTTAATGACTAGTTGTAGAAGGCTTTTCACACCCTTCGTACGTTGACTGTTGCTTAGACACACTTGCTTGGTAGACGTTGAGTAGAATGGACAGTCCCTTGGAGTTGTCCCCCTCCTTGGGCATAGACTTACAATAATAAGAAAAGCATGATTATTTTAGTTGTCATTGAATCAAGAAATGGAATCATATAAATGAAATAATGATGAAAGAATGTAAGACTTGGAAGAAGTATAAATGGGAATAAAGATGAATTCAATGCTTATGTTAGCTTACTTTTAAGCTTTTAATTCAAGTTATTTAATTGTGTTAATTCATCTCTTGTTAGTCATGTGTTTAAATATCATATCTAACAAACTCTGAATTTCCTTGCTTGTGTCTTTCTTTTCTTTCTTTTCTTTTGGCTTGGAAATCCAGGACTTGGAGGCTTAAGAATTGGTCCACTACAGTCAGGCTTCGAGCAACGTTAGTTCTTTCAGAGGGCTTGGCAGTTTTTAGCAGGTGGTTGTGCTGGCTAGTTTTGATATCCTTTGTTTGGCTGGTTGTGTAGTTGGTTAGATTATTTCAGTTGTAGTAGTTGCTCTACTTTTCAGGTGGTGTTGCCTTGTTTCTTGTTGTTAGTAGTAGATGTTAGAATTATTCTACTTTGAGATTTGTAAGATGTAGTCTTCCGTTGTACTAGAAGCTTTATGATGATGTCTTATTGTGAGGTGATGTTTTATCTTGAAGTTGTAAGGCTTTTATTTATCTTTATCTTGAGGTGAAAGTATCTCTTGAGATTTTAATTATTAAGACTTGGGTTTTTATTTGGAGGTGTTTCTTCGTAACATATTTGTCCAATAATTAAAATTAAATGATTATTTGGGACGGGTCGTTACAGCTTGGTATCAGAGCTTAGGTTGTGAGATTCTTGAGTTGAGTGTTGAGAAGTGTTGGATTTGAGGTTGTAAATCTTGTAATTGGGCAATGATTGGAGTAGTATTTTTCTTTGAGGTGTTTGTCATTATAAGAATGTGTCGATTCTGGTGATAGATAGTAGTGGACCCTAGGATGGTTAAGTATTTGAGGTTTGTGTTTAGTAGAGTTGATGACTTGAGGTCATAGAATCTTGTATGTCTTGGAGGTGTAACGAGTCAAGCTTTGGTCTTGTCGTTGCTAACGCTTATTTCGTTAATAGTTGTGTTGATTTTATTATTGTTATAAATTGTTATAGCATGTTTGCTAGTATGGATCAGAATCATCCTGTAGGCGCGGCTCCTAATGAGCTGGGTTTTGGTGAGGGAAATCAACCAGCTTTTGAGGGTATGAATCGATTAACGGCAGTGGTGTCTCAGTTAGCAGAGAATCAATTAGAATTTCAGCAGTGGCGCATGGCTCAGTCAGTTGGTAGAGATCCAGGTATGGATTTGATAGCAAATTTTCGGAAGTTATATTCTATAAAGTTAGAGGGTTCAATAGTACCTTGTGAGGCCGAGAATTAGTTAAAAGAAATTGGCAGAGTTTTTGAGGTTATGACAGTGTCAGGTGAAGAAAAGGTAAGGTTGGCAACTTTTAGTTTAAAGGGTGATGTCTTGTATTGGTGGGAGGCCATGGAGTGTCAGTTATCGGCTCCCTTGCCGGGAGTGCTTCCTGTGGTACCTAGGATGATCACTTGGGAGATGTTTATGGAAAGTTTTAATGAACACTATTATTCGAAAAGATATAAGATGGAGCAGGAGATTTCATTTACCTACATGAGGCAGGATGAGATGAGTGTGGCGGAGTATGAGGCAAAATTTGCAGCTTTATCTAGATATGCGGTGAAGTTGGTTGATACAGATGAGAAAAAGTGTGATGCCCCGACCCAAATTACAAACTTAATTAAACATTGGCGGAAGCATTTATATTATAAACATCCTTTATTACATCAAAACATAAAGGAAGTACGTCAAACACAAAACCCGACTATCTAGGAATGTCGTGTGCCACAAAAATATTTACAGAACCAAACAAAACAAACTATTTTACAAACTACTATCTACAACCCTGACTTCTTTTCCTTGACGCGTAGTGGACCATCTTCCTATTCTTCCAAAAACCTGGAATTCCAAAGGAAAACCAGAGTTGGGTGAGATACGATACTGAAATAAGAAATCAGAAGATACTAGTAGCATTAACATTGTAAGACAACCAAACACGATATAAACAAACTATAAAAGTCTGAAGAATGTGTATTCAATCAAGTCAAAGTTAGCTGCCTCTAAATTTCTAAGTCACAACCAAAGGAATGCCACGAGTCATTCGAGAGATCACAAAGCAGTCGAATGGGCATAAGCCATCTGAGAGATCACAAAGCAGTCAGACGGGTTCCACAATTATCCGAGAGATAACAAAGCAGTCGGATAGGCACAATTTCATCCAAGAGATCACAAAGCAGTTGGATGATGTCATAAAGACCAAAACACCCGAAAGATCACAAAGCAATCGGATGGCGTCACAAAGACAGTGTCAAGT
>NMUG010004220.1:0-14047 GCA_002855965.1 Monotropa hypopitys | reverse complement strand
GGGGGTCACCCATCCCTGGACTACTCTAGGACGAGCGCGCTTAACTGGGAAGTCCACTGGGACTTGGCGGCCAAAGCGGACAATATTGTGCAGGGTGGGAGCGGGTCGTTACACAAAACTTATAAGTTATTAAAATATTACCCCCAAAATTATTTTAAAAATATTGTTTTGGTCCCTGTCGTGTCCCCCGCGTGTCCCCGTTGTGTCCCCGCCGCGTCCCCGGCGTGTCCTACCCTAAAATTAAATAATAAATTATAGGACACGCCGTACGTTTTTTGCCATGTCCCCGGTGCGTCCGTGTCCCCGGCGCGTCCGACACGCACACGGGGACCCAGAGGCGTGTCCGTGCTTCCGAGATAATAATAATAATCAAGTTCAATTTCAATTCATGATTTTAATTCCAATCCACGAATACAATTCCAATATCAATTTCTATTTACAATTTCAATTTCCGAGTTAGGGCATATTCCATCTTAAATAGAATTATCAATTTATTTTATCATTAACCAATGCAATTCATATGATTCCAAAGCTCTATTTGCATATCTAAGACCCAATTTCAAAAAAAATACAATCAATTTGACCATAGGAAAAGAAGAGGGATAAAAGCCACAATTTATGGATTTTATGAAATCTAGGGTTTCCGACCAATTTAGGAATTTTCGTGAATTCAAGATGAAACATGAAATTGAAGTTTGCAATGATGTTATATGACCGAAATCAACATTCTTACGAAAGGAATTTTAAAAATATGGAAATCCGAAGTAGTTACAACCATTAGAAATCAAAACAAATTCAAAACCTCCATTGATGAACACGTACAAAGAGGGGGAAGGGATAAACACACACATACGTATCAAAGGTATAGAAATCCCTACCGAATCAAGCAAGACTTCAAAAACCCTAGGTGAGGGTGCTTTGCGAATGAAGAAATTAAGTATATAGATGTGTAGATCTCCTGATGATCTACAATGGTAAAGAATGCTCCAAACGACGAATCTTGATGGTTGATAAGATATATAAGAGAAAAGGTAGAAAGAGAGTGATTAGGTGGTAGGGTGATTAGGTTTAGACCTAATACATGTTTAGAGAGAGAGGTTAAAATGTGTTTAGAATGTTAAAAACGAGTATTTATACTTAGATAGGGCGACTACCAAAAAATTTCCAAGACTACAAAGCCATTTCTGGAAGTCAGAGAAGAGGGGAAAAGGTATTTTTAGAAGTCGGAAGGGAAAGTTTCCTGGACTACTGAAAATGGGGTGAGGGACTATCGGAAATGGTTGCCCTATGCTTCTTTCTCTTGGGCAACCCTTCTTCATTATCAGAAATGAAGGAGGTTACTATCGGAAGTGGTAGGCTTTTCTTCTCACTCTCTCTCACGACCCTCTTTTCATTATCGGAAATGGACAATCCATTTCCAAATGTCCAGAACTCTGGACTTTCTCACACTCTCACACTCTCTTTCGTAGACGCAGACTACCGGAAATGGGCTCCCCCGTTTCGGGAAATGGTTCCTCTTTGGAACTCACACTCTCACTCACACGCTAACTACCGGAAATGGGCTGACCATTTCCGGAAATTCCAAGGCTAAACCCTTTCAATACTAGCCTCACACTACTGGAAATTATGAGATGATTTCCGAAATACGCCATACTCCCAAATTTTTTCAACTTTTACCAATTTGACCCCAAACCTTCCCGAAACGCATCAAATCAACCTTGAACACTCGGATAACATCCAATACAACTCAGAATCACATTTTCTTCGATTAACTTTAATATTTCCTAGGACTCCACAACAAAATAGGTTGTTGAACGCAATATTCGACATCTTTCAGAGGTTAAGTCTTACTGGAGTGATGTTGTCCTTACAACATATTACTT
Source organism: Monotropa hypopitys (assembly GCA_002855965.1). Classification (NCBI taxonomy): domain Eukaryota; kingdom Viridiplantae; phylum Streptophyta; class Magnoliopsida; order Ericales; family Ericaceae; genus Monotropa; species Monotropa hypopitys. The sequence continues at coordinate 12,164 of NMUG010004220.1, read as the reverse complement.
GATTAACCATATGTCATCTACAGTTCTTGGTGGCCAAATACCTTATACAATTTTATTTCCTGAATAGCCTCTCTACTCCTTACCTCTTCGAGTGTTTGGGTGCACATGTTATGTCCATGCCCTTGACCATGGCCTTGACAAACTTGATCCCCACTCTATTCGGTGTATCTTTCTCAGTTACTCCCGCACTCAAAAAGAGTACAAGTGTTACTCCATATCTTTTCGTCATCATTTTTGTGTGTTGATGTCACGTTTAATTAGTCTTTACCTTTTTATTCGGGTTCCATTTCTCTCAATGACTTACCTATGTCTGAGTTTGTGTTTCCCCTATAGCCATACCATCTGGTTCTACCCCTCCTGCGAAACCCTTGTAGGTGTATGTTCGTTGGCCAAAAGTTCCATCACAACTTGTCACATCAGAGCCTGCCACCATGCCTCCGACAGTTCCTTCTCTCTCCACATCAAATCTTGATGTTTCTATTGCTTTGCGTAAAGGTACTTGTGATTGCACTTCTCATCCCATTTCTAATTATGTCTCATATGATCATTTGTCTCATTCTCTTCGCACTTTTACTTCGTCAGTTTCTTCTGTATATGTTCCTAACGCGGTACATGAAGCTCTTTCATTGTCTGAGTGGCGGACAACTGTGAAGGCTGAGATGACTGGTCTCCATGATAATGGCACTAGGAGTTGGTTTCTCTCCCACCGGGAAAGTCCACTATTGGTTGTTGTTGGGTCTTTACTGTCAAGTATAATTCGATGGCACTGTTGAACAGTTAAAGTCACGCCTTGTAGCCAAAGGCTATACACAGACATATGGGGTTGATTATGCTGTGACTTTCTCTCATGTTGCCAAGATTGATTTTGTCCGGATTATTGTCTCTCTTGCTGCCACCCTTGGTTGGCCTTTGTATTATTTGGATGTCAAAAACTCTTTCTTGCACGTTGATCTGCTCGAGGAAGTATATATGGACCAACCTCCTGGGTTTGTTGCTCAGGGAAAGCATTCTCAGGTGTGTCATCTTCGGAAAGCTCTCTATAGACTCAAACAGTCACCTCCAGCTTGGTTTGGCAGGTTTAGTGATGTTGTGTTACATTTTGGTATGCGTCAATGTCATTCTGATCATTATGTCTTCTATATTTAGTCAGAATGAGAGAAAATATTATTGATCGCATATGTGGATGATATCATCATTATTGGAGATGATCAGAAAGGTATTGATCAGTTGAAACAATTCTTACAACGTAAGTTTCACGCCAAAGACTTGTATAAGTTGCAATATTTCTTGGATATTGAGGTAGCAAGATCTAAGGAATGGATTTGTCTCTCCAAAAGGAAGTATGCATTGGACATTTTGGAGGAAACTGGTTTATTGGAATCGAAGCATGTGGAGACTCCTATGGATCCGAATGTCAAGCTTTGTGTTGACCAGAGAGATATTTTCTCATCCAGACCAGTATCGGTACTTGGTTGGCAAGTTGAATTATCTTACTATTATACGTCCTGATATCTCTTTCGTTGTTAGTTTGGTGAGTCAATTTATGTCTACTCCTCGCATTCCACATTAGAAAGTTGTCCTTAGAATTGTGAAGTATCTTAAGACTCACCCGGGACGTGGTTTACTTTACCGAAATAATTGACATTTAAGTGTTGAGGCCTTTACTGATTCTGATTGGGTAGGAGGACCATCAGACTGGAGATATATTACAAAATATTGTGTCTTTTTTGGTGGAAATCTTATCAATTGAAAAGTTCGGTCTAGTGCAAAAGCTGAGTATAGAGTCATGACTCACACTGCTTGTGAGATTGTATGGGTATGCTCTTTTTTTGAAGAGATATGGTTCAATGTGTTGTAACCTATGAATCTTTATTGTGATAATCAATCAGCAATTCACATTGCAGCTAATACAGTTTTTCATGTGAGAACCAAGCACATCGAGATGAATTGTCATCTAGTGCGTGAGAAGGTAACTAGCGATATGATAGCTACTCCTTTTGTATCAACATGCGCTCAATTGGCTGACATGTTTACTAAGTTTTTGTTTAAACCACGGTTGGAGTTGTTGTGTAACAAGCTGGAACTTTGTGATATCTATTCTTCAGCTTGAGGGGTTATTAGAATAGTGTTTAGTTCCACAATGGTTAATTTTGTCATGTAACCAAATACATAATGATATAAATAAGAATTTCCCGTGTTAGGGTTAATTAACACCTTACACACTTTTCTTTTTTCTCCCTAACAGTTTGGAACTCATGCCACTTTTTTATTTTTTGTTTTCTATTTGTAAAAAATCAATTTCTGCTTTTTCTAAAGAAACAAAAACAGAAAACATGTTTGTGCCAATTTTTAATTTTCAAATTTCACTTTTCAGTTTTCTTCCCAACCCAAACCAGCTGTCAATTGAGAGACACGAGTAACAGAGGTGGTCATTGCACTGTTCACCAGAAGGATAAATGTTAGCATGCATGTATGAGACCCACACCGGGCCCCACATAAAAATTTTGACCCGCTTATTGAATTTTAAATATTATTTTACATGGTCCTGTAAAAAATAGCACATTCATATAAATTTAAACACTCCTTCCAATTATTTAAAATTTCATTCAAAAGTTAGACCTAAAACTAAATGAAAATTTAAACAATTGAAAGCACCACCTAAATTTATCCGATTGGACTCATTTTTACATGATCACTTAAAACAATATTTAAATTTAATCAACAGATCAAAATTTTCGCACGGGATCCAATGTATGTTCCAATATGATCATGTATGTGTGGGACCCACATCAGGATCCGCACGAAAAATTCAACTCATTAATTAAATTTTAAACATTATTTTAAGTGGTCTTGTAAAAGAATAGCGTAATCGAATAACTTTAAATATTCTCTCTAATCGTTTAAATTTTTATTCACAAATTTTAGGAATACAAATTTCATTCTGTCTAACGGTAGAGAGGGAGTATCTACCGATAGAGAGGTAATATGCATAGATTTGAGGTTCTGCTAAAGGTTTCTCTATCGGTAGAAGATAAAAAGTGCAGTGTTTACCCGTGTTCCAATTTTGGCAGCCTGTTTGGACAGAAAATGAGAGTGAAAGTTGAGTTTTGCTACTTCCTCAAATTTCAAAAATTGTAGAAGTCATTTTCATAATTTGGAAATGAAAGTAGGAAACCAAACATACTTTCATTTCTAGTTTGTAAAAATTTTGAAAATAAAAATAGAAAAATGAAAATGAAATCAGTTTCAAACATACCCTGGTGTTCTATAGAAACTGTTGTATCATACTATGTTCCAACCAACTCTCTTTCTCAATAAACACTGAAAATTTTCTAAATAGACAACTAAATATCCAATGAACCAACAATAATCCTCAACTTATTCACCATATGTGGTAGACAAAATCCATGGATTGCACTGAAAGATTGTCAAGTATATGCACAACTCGTAGTATTATGAGAAAGTTGCTAAAATATATTTTTTGTTGTCATCATTACTAGTATCACACAAGAAGTTTGGTATTTCCTTGGATTTAAGTTCCAATATTGATTTCATGTATTCTTTATCCAGCCAGTCGAGATATGGGAGATGGTTCGGATGATAGGCACGGCCCGCATTGTTATGCCTAAAGCAATGGTTCGTCTGTCAGCTGGAAGAGTCCGGTTCTCCATACCGGAGCAGGCATTGTGCTTTCTGGCTGGAGCAAATTCCATTTTCACTGGTGAGAAATTATTGACGACTCCCAACAATGATTTTGATGCAGATCAACTCATGTTCAAGGTGCTTGGACTCGTACCGAAAGCTCCCAGTTTTCTCGATGAGGAAGCAAAGGATTTAGAAGCAGAAAATTGTGAAGAAGCTGTGTCCAGTTCAGGTTGAGAATTTGGATTACTGAAATTGAATACTGTTTCTATGGTAGTTTTATCATGGGGAATTATATGTTCATTTGGTCTTGAATAACAAAACTAAACTGACACATTGTTGAAATGTGTCGTTAATGCAAAATGGGTTGGGGTTATTAGGGGTCGTGGGCCGGTGATAGTGTACATCGGTGATGCTAATTCATCTTTTTAGTTTAGACTTCTGGGGGGTCGTGGGCCGGTGATAGTGTACATCGGTGATGCTAATTCATCTTTTTAGTTTAGACTTCTGGGGCCGAGAATGATCCATTTTTACTCTCTCTCTCTCTCTCTCTCTCTCTCTCACACACACACACACACACGCATGCATGCATGCATGCACAGGCACACACATTGTGTCTCTCTCTCTCTCTACATTATTTCTTAATACAGTTTTTCTTCTGTTACACAAAAATTGGTTTGCACTAGTGTATTGTGTTTAATTGCACCATCAATAGAATCAGATCAACTCTATCAGAGGAAAAAAAAACTTTAATGCTAGATGCCATGAAAATATACCCCTAAAGTGACCTGAATGATCATTATGTTGGTTTCAGGTTAAATTTCTGGATAATGTTTTTGGATATGTAGGAGACAAAAAAGAATAATAATGATCTTAAAATATCATACACTCAGGGGCGAATCCAGAAATATGAGTTAGGGGGCACTCTATCACATGTTTTTCAATATTTTAAGAGCTCAAGAAAGTTCTCACTAGCTTTTTTCAAGACTGTTTTCAACCTTGTAATTTCAAAAAAATTCTAAGAGCTCAAGAAAGTTTTCTAGATTATATGAATTCTTAGATTCATCATGATCACAAAATGCAAGCCTGTGTTTCAAAAGGAATCGAATGCAATCAATTGTTGCATTCAAACGAATACGATAATTAATTTTAGATTGCTCTGAATGCTTGTTATATAAAGTATCAATGCGTCACTTTCTCCAAATTTGTAACGAGAACTATTAACATTTCTAGTATGTTCATCAAAAATTTTCTTCTTCCATTTGGTAAGCAAACACTTCTCCCCTCCGTTCTATTTTCATTGGGAGTTTGCATCGGGGGTGGGGGCTCAGACCTGGAGGAAAAAATCCAGGTCTTGAAGTGAATCTGCCCTTGCACACCCTCAAGTGCAAACACAGTGCTGGATGTAGAGAGACTTGAAAGCTCTGGATATCAAGAATGACTTACAGGTTAGAGTACTGTTCTTTATATAGAGGTCTCCAACTTGAACTCCAGGCAAGCACGTGTGGAACATGCTCCTGGGTACTATCCTCGGCGATAATCGCTTCTTGTGATATTTGCCATGTCTAAGTGCATCTTTCTTGATTGCCTATGTCACGACCTGTCCCGGAATACGACATATAAGATCGTTTGGCTATGGTATTATGATTGAAACACAGCATCAAAGTAGTTCAGAAGATTTAAATGGATCATAATCTCACACTAATAATTAAATATAACAACGAAAATACTAAATAAAATCCCAAAATAAATTACAATGAATTGAATTAATAGTACCACAATGACCGATAACTTGGTCTAACCAAAATCTATAAGTGCAAAAATAAAAACTCACAACTGACTAAAGAGAAGTCTCAAAATCAACTATTAACTACTTGACATAACTAAAGGGTAAAGAAACTTCCACAAGGAGTGATATCTAACATCTCTCCAATCAACAAAGCATATCGACCTGGCTTGGAGTGTAATCCGCTAAACATCCTGACCTAGATATAGATTGCCAAAACAAACAATAGTAAAAGATATCCAGAAATGTCAGATACAACAATTGATATATGCAAGTTGACATATAAAACTATCAAGCAACATCAAAAGCTAAAAGAGGTTGTGCTTTCCCCAATCTCAAATAAAATAATCACAAAGAAATACGTAAGGATGCAAGTCTTTAGTATATCATGTAGTTTTGTACCCAAAGTACATCTTTATTTTTAATTTATTTGACATGTCAATTATTCTTTCTTATGGTCCCAATACCATCAAGCAAGGACATCAAACTTGCTAAGGGCGAACAAATCAAGTCTATGACCCCACACTTGTCCTCACAGCCTATCAAAAGCATGTCGGGGTAAAACTCCACACTTGACCTCATTGCTTATAAGAAAGCATACCGGAGTATATCACATTTCATTTCATTTTTTTACATTATCCCACACTTGGACTCACAACTTATCAAAAGTATGCCAGGATCATTCCACTTTACATTGATTGCCGCTTTTAAAGGTACTTTTCACTGTTCAATTATATCCCTATAATATCGATACAATTTGATAAATAATTTCTCTAACATGCTTTCATGAATGCTATATCAATCTAAATCCCTTAAACTTGGGTCATGCCTTCACTTAATATCACAGAATTATCACAATGAAGCTTGCATCGATATTAAAGTCACATAAATCATGTATTCATGCTTTCATGTATGTTTAGCAAGTCAAACACTTAAGCATGCATCGATACCTAATTCAAACAAATCAAGTATTCAAGCTTTCACATGTATTTAGCAAGTAAAAACACTTAATCATGCATCGACATCAAGATCAAATAACTCGAGTATATATGCTTTCACATGGATTTATCAATCAAAGCACGTAAGAAAACATGTGAACACAAGAAGCATAAGTCAAATGACATATATGGAAGGGTATCTACACACTTACCGAAGGTGTGAAATTGCCGAACAAGATTACTTTGCAGCTGTAGAAGGTCCCGACTCCTCATCTATTCCGATAACACTATATTAGAGTGATATACTTCGTAAAATTCCAAGTATTATGTAAGAATTCTAACACTTGTTTTCCCACTTATTAAGACCCCTTAAGGACCTTAAAAATCCCAATACAACCTCTCAAACAAGACTAAACCAAACCCAAAACAATACCTCAACCGAACAGAACGTTTCCAAGCATCCTTGTCCGGACGAGTCAACCCTTCGTCCTAACGACCCAAGTCTTGGTCCGGACGAACCCTCCTGACTCAAACCTTCCAATTCTCCGTTCCCCTGTCCGGACGAGCCCTTCCCATCGTCCGGACGAACCTCTCAGAAAAACTGTTGTTTAAGTAGTTTTCGAACATTACCTTCCCAAACTCTAACTACCCTCAATCAAACCTCCAAAATCTCAAAAATTATGCAACCTCAAGTGTTATAAACATCAACACTACTAACATACTTGAATCTAAGAATCAAAAACCAATTATAACACCCTTAATTCAAGGTTTTAAGACTAGATTTAGGAATTTTCATAAAAAACGGGATTAACACTAAATCCTTAATTTAACACTAATCTGAGATGAAATCAAAGGACGAAATAGGTAGAGATGTACTTACTTGTGTTAGGAACAAGATTGGTGAAGAACTTTTCTTCCGATTCTCACCCAAACACACTCCTCAAGCAATTCTCCTTTGTCTCCCTCTCTATCTCTCTATAATCTCCAAACTAAAACAATGTAAGCATAATTTGGTTAGGATCATTACCCCCTCTTAATAAAGTTTTTAGGTAAAAAGACCCTCATGCCCTCCACTAACACCTATATTACATTGTGAGCCATTTAATATCATTATATATATACTTAATAATTGTTTGTATTATAATATACCTTAAGTATGCCTTAACTAAAAATCTAAATCTCTTAAACAAATGGATGTTAATATTACATCTCCAAAAATACCCTACTTCTAATATTCTTTAATTAATTAAATTAAATAAGAAATTATACGGTCGTGACAGCCTACGTAGTTGAGTTGCTTGTTGGGCTAGACCATACCATTTGACTTTATTTGCTTGTTGGGTCAAGCCATCCAAAGATCCTTATGGGCCATTGGGTCATAGCCGACAGGTTGGTCCATAATGGTAGGGCCCGTCAATAGCCTCTCCGATTTCTACTTCCTTGCCCATCCAATCACAATATACATAGACCTTCCATTAAAATCACTACTCTTGAGAGCGAATATGACGGGAAGGACTTGAAAGTGTGTCGTAGATGTAGGGCAACATGAAATCTACTATAAACCACAAACAATAATAAAAGGGTGGATTTTGGTCGATTTCATCACCGAGTTTACAAAGGAGAAGGAAGGAAAAGGGTTTATGGTTAGCTTATGCCCCCGATTGCAGTATCACCAAAATGAATGGATGCTATATTGTGATGGTTCATCCACCATCACGGGTAGTGGGTGGGTGGGGTCGACATGGTGTTACTGTCTCCATAAGGCTTCGTGATCGACGAATTGATTATCTTGAGATTTAAGGCATCAAACAGCGAAGTTGAATATGAGGTTCCGATCCTCGGGCTCAACTTCGCAATAGCCCTTGGCGCATATTTTGTGGGAGTTCATTATGACAATCAACTAGTGTTAAAGGAAATTAGAGGGGAACGGGATACGAGGCAGAGGATGTTCGTGTGATGGCTTATACGATAAAGGCGTGACAACAAATGTCATGTCATGCCCTAGATTTTTAATATAGAGATGAGACATCTCTTTAAATAATAATTTAATTTCAAATTCATAGATGTATACCCATACACATGATACGATATCACTCATCGCATGAAAAGAAATGTCTCACTCATCACATGAATAGAAATGTTTGGTGTGGTAGCTACTTTCCTTCTTCAACCTTTCTAACAGTTGGGCCTTCGGATTGTGGATCGCCGGTTACGGGTACATGCTAAATGGTCGACGCTCAGTTCGGAAGCTCGAGTGGGGTCCCTGCAAATACAAAAAGGGTCCTCCTGCTTGGCTCTTGTAAAACAAAGGTTAGCTTCCACCGATCGGTTGTGATCGATGGGGCCTCCGAAGCTTAAGTTAGTCTCTTGTTTGAGAAAGAAGACAAAAGACAGCTTAGTCTGGCCGGACAGTTCTCTTCGGGGATCAGGTCCCGTGAACAATACCCTCGAGGGGTATTTATCGGGATAGGTTGGCTTGGGGCTCAAGATTGGTGCGTGAACCGCATGTCATGGGCTTCCCCGTACGACGCTGGGCCCGGATGGTGCATGTGGTGGGCCAAATAGGCCGGTGCGATTGACGGGTCGGGTCGGATGTACGGATGGGGGATCCGCAAAGCGGGTGGACGAGCCACTCTATACTGGGTCATCGCCGGAGGGTGGACCCTCCGCTAGGTAGCTGATCGGTCGGGAGCCACACCCTTGCCACAAGGGTCGCGTGTGATGATCTACCGATCGGCATGGCAGCCAGAGGTCTGAGGTCACCCATCCGACAAGCCCTTACTTTGTCCAAATGTTTGCAATGTGTCTCGAGGTTTGAGCTCTGGATCGCTCCTTTAGAAATGCTGTTATGTTTTGTCAAAAGGGTCTACCGGGCATATAAAGAGTCTGTCGAAGATTCGTGAAACTGACGATTCGGGACGTCGTGGTTTGGGTCTGTGTACGACTCCCTGTGATGAGTCCGATCCCTTAAGGCCAAGGTCTGACTATTACAATAGCCCCTCAATCTTTCCCAACTTTGTTGGAAAAAAATGATCTTGGGGTGCCAGACACTTTGCTTCGGAAGGACGACTCTTTTTGGGCTAACACTGACATCCGATAGTAGTAGGGAAATAATTGAATACGGATGTTAGTGCTTTGCCACATGTCGCGTCCCGATTCGTTGGTCAAACGACATTCATCGGTACTTGTGCAAAGATTAATTTTTGACAGTTGTGATGTGTACCTGATCTGGGCTATAAATAGGTTGTTGCAGTTGAACGTCCGGTACTTATTTTGTACACACGGAGCCTCCAGAGAGCTTCCAATTTTTCGGTCATTGTGTTTTCTCTAATTAGCATGGATCAGTTCATTGAGATCATCTCTTCTAGTTCGAGTTTGGATTCAGATTCGTTGTTCCGGTCGACCTCTGAAGAGCCAGCCCTTGATGTCAGCTCAAGGGTGTCTGCTCCGGCCGGAAACTTGGCTCCTGAAGCCCCCACTTTGAGGCAGCCCCAAGTTGGTGGTCGAAATAATATTGTCCAGCATTTCTTAGATGAAAGTGAACCCACATACGTAGCTTTGGGGGTCGACCGAACAGGGCCCTCAAAGGCCCGATCAGGGCACCTGGTGGGGATCGCCTCTGCCCTTATCTGGACTATTTTCAGGGGATGCCTCGAATTGATAAGTTCTACCATCGGTACGAGATTCTGACATCGATGACTTTCGCAGAGTTAGGGTCTGAAGTTGCTTATGCGGCGGAGCATGTGACGGTCCCTTTGATGGCAATAACTGAAGGAGGATTGAAGATTCCCTTCCCCCCTTTCCTTCGAGAGTTTCTATTTTCTTTCAGCCTTACGCCTAGTCATTTGTCGGTAAATAGCTACCGGATCATTGGCTGCGTTCGGGTGTGGTGTGAAAGGGAGGGGCTAGATTTTGATGTGCCAGACCTGATAGGTTTATTTTCTCTTTCCCGGAACCGAGTGTCCGGTAGGTACTTCCTTACTGCCCAGAAGCCATTTGAGGATGTTATCACGAGGTTGCCGGATTCTGAGAGATGGGCGAATATTTACATTCAGCTATACGGAGATTACAATTTTAATCCGGACGAGGAGCGTCGGCAAACTGTGCCGACCAAACCAGGCGATCCAGGTTGGAGTCCTACTCCCAGTTTTCAGATATTTTTGTGCTTAGATTTTTTCTAACCCTCCTTTCTTCGTGCAGATGTATAAGCAATCTCCAAATACATGAGTGGGATGCCTCGGAGGCCCAGATCAAGGCATTGCTGAGGTATGGCGGTAGGGACGCTCCCACACTTCTAGGGTATGAGCCAACGTACTATAGTATTTTGGAAGACCAGAAGGCTAGAGGGAAGAGAAAGGCGACGGAAGTCCCTCGCGTGTGAGCCCCTGCTCGGAAAGAGGCTCAGTCTTTTTCAATACTTTGAGGCAGAACCTTTGGCGGTTGGGGAACGGGCCACTGAGGGGACATACGTGTAGTGACAATCCATCCACAACCCCGAGGAGTTTCTCCGGCGGACGAGGTTGCCGCTGGTTCTCCGATTGTTCCTCCGACAGATTTGCCGGAACTACGTCAGGTAAAGGTAGAGCCCGTTGACTTTGAAGAGATACCGGAGGGTTTGAGATTCACCACCACACGACATCACCCCCCTCCTCCGGCTGATCCGGTCCCACCCCAGCCTTGGGCTCCACACTTCCGCAAGTATTCCGGAGCGCCTGTTCTGACGATGGACAATGTGAATGCTGATCCGAGAGTCGTACACCCCCTCCTCCGGGCACTACAGCTACTGGACGACATGAGGGCCCTCCCGTCCGGGGTGGAAGAGATCTATGATCATGCCGGAATAAGCCTTTGCTGCTGTATTTTGCTGACGGCAACTTTGGTTTTTGCAGGCTTGCCAGAGCTTAGACGGACTGTATAAGTGTACCCAATCGATACTCCGACAGGCATACAACCGGGAGTGCCGAGTTCGTAGGGCAGAGGCTAGTTTTGAGGCTGTGGTAGCCCAGAAGGACCTCCTCCTCCAGCAGATCGAGTAGGTATCGGCGGAGCAGATCCGGTTAAAAGAAATGCTTGCTGGAGCTGAGGGTAGTCTCCCATCAGACAGAAGGAGACTTCGAAGAGAGGCTTAAGAAGGCCATAGCCAATGCTGATATCAAGGCCTATGCTGAGGGGTTCATTGATGCCAAATAAGAGTATCGTCGTCAAATTCATGAGCTTTGCCCCAAAGCTCATGAGGTCGGCTACATGGGAGGCTTCAAAGAAGCGTGGAGGCGGGCACTTGATGCCGCAGGAGTGCCTGAGGATTTGCCCCTCCGTGCTGAGGTGTCTGTATCAGAGCCTGAAGTCCCCCCTTTGGTTTTGCCAGATAATGAGCCCATGGATGGTTTGTCGGAGGCTCTCCCACCGGAGCACTTATAGTACGGCTCTTTTTGTAGATGCCAAACTTTTGGCTGTATTAATCTGTGAACATAATTCTGTTAATATAAAAGTCTCGGGTTTTTTAGAGTTACCTTTCCTCGTCTGGAAGGTGTCGAACTGAAATAGATCCCTCAATAGTTGATAGAAATCCGGAGGGATAGAGACTGGGAAGTCCGTTCATAAAGAGATAGCTCCGTCAGTATTTATGGTACGGAGGGTGCCGATTTGAAATAGATCCCTCAATAGTTGATAGAAATTTGGAGGGATAGAGACTGAGGAGTCCGTTCATAAGGAGATGGCTCTGTCAGCATTTAAGGTCCGGATGGTGCCGGACTGAGATAGGTGGCCCCATGATGAGGGACAGAGGTCGGGAGTGTGTC
>NMUG010004219.1:0-14050 GCA_002855965.1 Monotropa hypopitys | reverse complement strand
ATTCAATCTTGTGATAGTTGGATCAATATTAGATCCAGGAAATGTGAAAACGTGAAAGTTATGGAAAAACACATACTATTATTATATAAGAGGAAAAAGGTTTTGGAAAGTGGAAAAGCAATATTATCACTTCTTTGGATGAAAAATCTTCACTTGTACAGTTTTTGAAAGAAAGGAACGCTATCTTTTGAAAAAGGAGAAATTGTAAGAAAAAGGAAAAGTGTTTGAAAAGTATAAAGAGTTTTGTCACACATTTACTTCCTATTTATTCTGTTCTTTTATATATTCACCACGCCGTCGTGCTGACGTGTTTGTACACGCTTTTTAGGTGACCACTATTAGAGTTCCACCTTTCCAACTGCAGGGTTGTCAGATGTTCTTTTCAGTTTCAGTTTCTGCTAGTAGATGTTGTTCAATTTCAGCTTCCGTAGTTTATAGTAGGCTTTCGTTTTGTGGTACTGTTCTTTTTGTTATTTCGGGACGGGTCTTGTTTTACCCAGTTGTTGATCCCAGTGGACTACCATTGTACTCAGTTTTTATGTTGGCAGTTCAGTTTTTATGTCAGCAGCTTTTTATTTTATAGTTGTGTTTAGTTGTAATCTGTTACTATGACACTGCCATGTCGTCAATTTGGTGATTATCGTATTAATTATCGGGTCGGGTCGTGACACGTGTTTTTGGTATCAGAGCTCTAGGTTTAGAGGTTCTGTAGACTGTCAAGTCAGCTGAAAGGTGAAAATAGGGTGTCGTCGAGAGTCTAGGATGTAAAGTAATTGTTTTAAAAATCTTCTAAGTGTTGTTTTCTGTTGTAACTAGAGTCATGGCAAGCGAGAATTAGCAATTTGGTGATGATGCGTCTTCGGCTTCTGTTGGCCAGAGGCAGGATAGGCAGAATGTTCCGGAAGAGGGTCAAGCTGAGTTCGATCCGTTGAGGCAGATGAAGGAGGTTATGTTGCAGATGGCTCAGAATCAGGCGAGGTACTTTGAGAGGCAGCCTGTGCCTCAAGTTCTGGCGCCTAGGCCACAGGTGGATATCAAGGCATCCTTGTTCAAGAATTTCAAGGCTATGGATCCGCCGAGCTTTTCTGGTACAAACGGTGAATAAGAGGCAGAGAACTGGTTGAAAAAGTTGATGAAGATATTTTCTATCCTGGAGGTTGCTGACAACGACAAGTTGCGCCTGACAACGTTCATGCTAACCGACGAAGCTCATAACTGGTGGGAATCGACTGAGAGGGTGTTGACCGCAGCGCCAGCTGCAGCAGGGGTGGCTATCCAGTGGGATCAGTTTGTGGATGCGTTTAATGAGAAATATTTCTCACGCTTCTATCAGGGGGAGAAGAAGAGGGAGTTCATGTTGCTGGAGCAGGGAACCTTATCTATCGAGGAGTATGTCTCGAAGTTCACATCTCTATCTCGTTTTGCTCCGCTGATGGTGTCTACAGAGGAAGACATGTGCGAGAAGTTTCTTATGGGATTAAATTCCCGTATTCATCCACGGTTGTCATTACTAGAGATTCAAGAGTTCAAGCAGTTGGTGAGCAAGGCCAAGATTTGTGAGAGAGATCTGGAGAGGGCGAGATATCATTTAACGAGATCTTTGAAAACTATTTCTTTGAATAAAGAAGAAAGGTGGTAGAGGAGCCAACAACGTATTTTTGCATTTTTAGGGCGAAAATGTATTTACGTTCTTCTCGTACGTGACGTCGAAGCAGACGCAGCCTAGCATGCGACAAATTCTAACGAGGAGAATGATGTAAATTATCATCTTCTTTATTATAGATGACTACATATTATGTAGGTAAAAGAAACGTTTTCATAATTTTTTCGCCGGGGATATCGGAGTAGGCATAGCCATACAAGTACCGATAGTCGGGATATATTATGAAACCGACTCTTCTTCGCTTTGATGTTTACATCGCAGCGGTCAAAAGAAGACGAAAAGAAAAAATAAAAGAAGAGAAAGGACCAAAAATGTTTTCTTTATATCATTACCTTGTATATTTATAATTTCCGGGAGTCTAAATTTCTAATGGTAAATTCCGTAAACTATAATAAAGTATAGTATCCGAACCGAAGTCGATACTAATACTAGACTATAGAGTGGAACATCTATACCGAGAAATGAGACTTAAATGAAAAAAAGAAAGTAAAGGCGTTCGTAGAAATTTCGGCAGAGGTTCGGCCGCGTTTGGTTGATTTCGGGATTTTTGGGTAGAGGTTTGGTAGTGTTTTGGAGGTTTGGCTTTGGTAATTGGACTTTGAGGTGGCTGGAATTTGGCTTAGGAATGAGTTTTGTCTCAAGAACAAGAGTTGTTCTTGAGGAAAGTGAAGTGGTAGAGGTTAGAAGTGGTGGTAGGATTTTGGAAGGATTTTGGTAAGAGTTTTGGCTTGGAGAGTAGGTTCTGCCCGGGATATATTTGTTCTGGAGAGAGAGTTTTTAACTCAAATGGCCAAGGGTCCTCTTCCAAGAGGGGGAGAGAGTTTTTTTTATAGAAATGGTCATGTCGCATCTATAGATGCGACATGATGAGTCAGAATTTTTAAAATTGCAAGTGCATTGGGAAAGGTGATTTGATATTTTGGAAATATCGTTTGGGTGAGAAATATATCTCCAAATCTGCCGAAAATAAAAAATGTAATAAATATAAATTGAAAAAGAATTTTCTAAAGTCTTCTCGGGTCCAGAAATTGATTCAGACATTTGATATACGCTTGCTCGGCTCTATGCTCGGCTCCGTCTCTGAAAATTTGAAATAGATATTTACGATGCTTGAGTTGAATCATGAATTTAGAAAATATCACAGAATTATTCCGGACACTTTTCGGAAATTCTTTGGAAACTGGCCTTTCTGCTCTGATCGAAAGGGGATGCTACGGGCCTACGCCTTGAACTGCTCTTTATCCGTCAATTGCAACTAGCAGTAAATGTGTGCCTATTCAAATGATGCTCATGAAAATTATGTTTGCTCGATTCTAACGTCAGCTCGTCGTCGCAGTGAAAAATAAACAAAACAGTGTTTATGCTCGACTGAATTCTGAATTCTGATCGGATGGATTCAATTTTTACACAGACTTCTCGGTAACAGAATTGCTGTCGACTTTCTATTCCTAAACATGATTTCGGATGCCCGTGTGAAAATCTGTTGATTCTGGAGCATGAAGCATGCAAAGAGGAGTTTTGTCGGCCGTTCGATTACTGTTCGTCTTGCTCCGCAGATCGGATTGAAATTCTGACTTTGGGTAAATGTTCCTTAATATTTTACCGACGTTTACTGACTGCTGCGTTGTCATTGGCTGACGCTGATGCTGTTTGTGAGAAGTCCTGATATCCTAGAATCGCGTCTGGATTTGTTCGGAGGCTGGTTTGACCATTTTGTTGACTTCTGAGGTTGGGTTAAAATTGGGTATCAACAGTTACCCCTCTTTGGATATTTTTGTGCAGCAAATATAGGCAAAGAAAATGATGCACAAATTTTGATCCACATACTCATATCCTTTTTTAGTTTTCTATGCTCCTTTGGATGATTTCGCATTCATTGGCTAGTTCAGAAAAATTTTCTGAGACACAGAAGATACTGTTTGGACACTGTGGAGTTGTTTTTCGGACCCAGATAACGCGTACAAAAAGTCAGGAGACTTTTCAGAAAATGCCAAATGGCACCGCCTCGATACTTGCGCGGCACACTGTTCAACACTGACCACCGTTTTTGGCTTTTTCCTCTATGTCGTATCTATAGATGCGACATTGTGAGTTTTTAAGGAGGAGCCGCGGCTGGCCTCCTCACTTGTTTTCTAACCTCTGAAAGTTCTCTTGGAGCTCTGCCACTTCTCTGCTCGACTTCGGAAATTCTCGGCGAAGCTTTGTCGGTTGATCGATCTTGCTATGCCGGCCTTTTCATTGACGATTCCAAGTAAGTCCATCGTTCTTTTCTTTCTGCACTTTGTCAGTTCAGATTCCTGTGTTAGAAATACGCAAGCATAGAAAAATACACGTCTAGATCTTGTTCCAAACGTACACATAACATTTGAGCCCCAGCCATTATGTTGTCCGTTCGGAAAATTTTTAGCAAGCATTTTTTTGTGGTTTTGGATTTCTATGATGAAAAATTTATTCTCAGCTTAAAAAGATGTTTTCGCAAATTTGTTCTTGACGATAACCATAGGTAGGTATTATCGGAATATTTCCTGCGAATTTTCTAGATTCGAGTGATAAGTGCGTTATCGAAATTTTTTGGAATTTATGAAAATTTTGAAACCGGAAAGTTAAACGAAATACTTTGAATGAAAATCTGAAAAGTGAATGATTTATAAAAATCTGAGTAGTTGAAGTACTTTGAAATTTTAAAACGAAAACCCGAGTAGCTAAAATACTTCGGATTTTAAGACGAAAATTCGAGTAACTGTAATATATTGAATTTTAAGGCGAAAATCTGAGTAGCTAAAATACTTCGAATTTTAAGACGAAAATCCAGGTAGCTAAAATACTTCGGATTTTAAGACGAAAATTTAAGTAACTGAAATACTTTTAATTTTTAGAATGAAAATTCAAGTAGCTGAGATACTTTGAATTTTAAGACGAAAATTCAAGTGGCTGAAATTCGTTGAACTTTAAGACGAAAATTCAAGTAGCTGAAATACGTTGAATTTTAAAACGAAAATCCGAGTAGCTGAAATACTGCGAATTTTAAGACGAAAATTCAAGTAGCTGAAATACGTTGAATTTTAAAATGAAAATCCGAGTAGCTAAAATACTGCAATTTTAAAACGAAAATTCAAGTAACTGAAATACGTTTAATTTTAAAACGAAAATCCGAGTAGCTGAAATACTACGAATTTTAAGACGAAAATTCGAGTAGCTGAAATACTGTGAATTTTAAAATGAAAATTCAAGTAGCTGAAATATGTTGAATTTTAAAACGAAAATCCGAGTAGCTGAAATACTGCGAATTTTAAGATGAAAATTCAAGTAGCTAAAATACATTGAATTTTAAAACGAAAATCTGAGTAGCTAAAATACTGTAAATTTTAAGACAAAAATTCAAGTAGCTGAAATACGTTGAATTTTAAAACGAAAATCCAAGTAGCTGAAAAACTGCGAATTTTAAGACGAAAATTCAAGTAGCTAAAATACGTTGAATTTTAAAACGAAAATCCGTACTTGATCAAATTTCTTTAATGGATTTGTTTTTGTAGGATGCCTACCAGTCATAGACCAGGAAAGGAGACTGCTGATGAGGCTGGTCCTTCACATCCTGTAGAGGAGGAGGACCCTTTGCTGGACTACGATGCTGAGGATCCTGAGGAGGATTTTGGCAACGCAGCTGCACCTCGCCGTGGATATTTGGAGACTTTTACTTCTTATGGAGTTGGTTCGTCTTTGTGGGGTACGATGGCCGTCCCAGAGCTTAGGGCGGCGAGTGCTAGAGTTGCTGACACACCTCTGTTGACACGGCTTCGATCACATCCCTCGATGTATCTACGAGCCCAGGTTGTTCCTCCTACTAGACCGTTCAGAGGAGCTTGGTTTCAGGCTGTAGAGATTTGTACCCGGGCACATCGAGTTTTCTGGGAGTTTTTAGCTGAGCAAGGTTTTGGATATTTTCTGTCCATTCGCCCATTTTGCACGAGACATTCCTTGGTTGGTGCTTTAGCAGAGCGTTGGTTTAGTGAGACCAACACCTTACACCTGGGTGACTGTGAGATTGGCGTGACTCCCCTAGAGTGGGCGGTGATCACTGGTCTTCGATTCGGAGGAGTACCTGTCCAGCGGACGGAGGGTACTGTTGAGGATGTTACCAGAGTCTTAGGGATTCATAGATATGAGCTGAATGGGTCACGGATTTCTGCATCCGTTTTGAGAGATGGGGCCTACTTTTATACTGAGGAGGTGTATGGCGAGGATCTGTACCAGCGACGTCGTCGACTACTCCTGCTTCTGATTGTATCATGCTTCATGAGCATCAATGGCTTCTTGTTTTTTGCTTCATATGTGGGGATGGTAGACTTCCCTGATGGCTATCATTTTGATTGGGGCTCTTTCACTTTCGCTACCTTTCTTCAGGCGATGCGGAGGAGGGTGAGTTGTCCGGCTACCACTCAGCTTGGTTTTTGGCCCTTTTTGCTGTGGTGGTCATATGAGCATTTTGACGTTGGCCGCCCTTTGTTTACTGGACGGGAGTATTTGACTCCCAGAGCTTTACTGTGGCCACGTTCGTCTCCTCGTGCACTGGATTTGATGGATTTTGTGACTATGCGCTCTCAGCTAGAGCTAGTCACACTTGATCAGGTTATTTGGCAGCCGTTTGGAGTTTTGGTGGAGGACGGCACATATGCTCTCGAGGTATATATGTCGTCTCGGAGATATACCTTCTACTCCTTCACCTCCTGGGAGTTATACATGGGCGATCACTGTTGGCGCCAAACGATGGGGGAGATACGGATCTCCACTTATCCACTTACTGCCACTTTTGGACAAGCATGGTCTCGTTCTGGAGGTATCACTGAGGTAGATGGCTATATGGTAGAGGGGGATTATGATGCATGGTTCAGGAGCGTATCCATTGGTCGCTTCACTACTATCGTTGCTGTGCGAGGAGGTCGCTCGATAGGTGCAGAGCAGGATCGCTTTTTCTAGAGGATGGGCCACGCAAGACATGATTTCCGATTTCCTCAGCCAGGGTTTGCGGAGAGAGATCCAGAAGGTCCTTCAGGCTAGCAGCCTCTACAGGATCAGGTATGCATTTTTTTGTTGTCAATCTTTTCTTTGCTGTCATCTCTATTCTACTCTTTTCTTTTTTGTTTCTGATGATTTTCCTTTTTGTTTCAGGATGCCCTGGATCCTCCACGAGGCTCAGTTGATAGGAGACCAAGACGGCGAAGCAGTCGCAGTGACCGCCGCAACAGAGACATCTAAGACCTGCATTAGAGAGAGAGAGATTTTTTTATTTCTTTTTTTGTACTAGATAACTTGTACTCTTCTGCTTTTATTAGACTGTACTTTTCTTAGTCCTCTTTTCTTTGTACCATGTTGTCTTTTTGGATGTTTAAATAAAGGATATGCATGTTCTCTTTTTTTTTGTTCTTTTCTCCTCTTTTCTTTTTGCATATATATATATATATATATTAAAAAGGATACTGATGCTTTTCTTCTGTCTACAGGATGCCTTTTGCGCCGGCATTCTTGGCACCTCTTTTGACGTGGTGGGCATCTTTTGCCTCAGATGAACAATGTTTATTTGAGCAGGTGTTTGGAGGGATTGCGAGTTTATTGTCTGTTCATGTTGCCCCAGACTTTTTGACTGCCTTGGTGAGATATTGGATTCCCACGCTGAGTCTTTTTCGCTTTGGTTACCACGAGCTGTCTCCTACTTTGGAGGGAATATTATTTTGCGCTGCGAATGAGGCCTACTTTAGAGACTGTGGCCTGTATTCTCCCTGGACGGAGTGCTCGGACAACTTTTTCAGCATTGATGGGTTTGAAGAGATCTTTATTTATTGTAGATGAATATGATGGAGTTCCGACTATGCGACCAGATTTCTTGTGGGGACTCTTTGGTGACATGACATATTATGATCCACGCGGCCCTGATTTCACTCGATTGGGTGATCCGGAGACAGGATCTCGTAGGCACATGTATGCTTTTACCTTTGTTCTTCTGACCGGTTTGTTCTTTTCACGCTGTGATGGACAGCTGGATTTGCGCATTGTCTTCTTTGTGGATGCCGTGATAGATGGGAAGTCCATAATCTCGGCAATCTTGGCAGAAACATTTAGAGGGATGACCATTTATCTTTTATCACATGACCCTCGCGTCTGCAGCGGCGTTGAGTTGCTCTTTATTTGGTTGGTATCCCATCTATTCCGGAGTTATTCTTCACATCCGAAATGGTTCCTTGATAGCCCTCTGTCACTCTTGATTGAGCGGAATCTGACTTTGCTATGCATTTCTCAGTGCTTAGATGCATGGATTATAGCTTTGGACAGTATTACTCCAGATACGATCATTTGGTATATTAGCATAATCAGTGCCAGGGATCATGCCGTCACCTTTTATGGGCTGGGTCTTTCATTTCTTCCTCTGGTTGGATTATGTGGCGTTGTGCCATACTTTGGGAGTCGACTGCTCAGACAATTTGGCCTTTATCAAGATGTGCTTGCCTCGTCATGTATTTATTCAAGCATCAGATATCATTTTGACTTACCAGTGACTTCGCGCATTCGATGATTCTGGAATCGTCTACCTTATAGAATCAGCGGGTCATGATTTCGTCAGATCAAACTAGCGACAATCCCGGTGTCTCCGATGATTAATTGGACTTAATTGGGCAGGAGATTGTTCGTGATGCCGACAATATTGCTTCTTTTCCCCCATATTTGGATCCATCTCCTTTGTCGCAATGGTCTTCCTTTTTGGCATCACAGACTACGGGTTACACTCTTCAGATGACACGCTCTCATTCTCGGCATGTTCAGATGACTGAGGAGAGGGATAGGGATATTTAGCAAGCTTCCTCCATGGACGGAGAGCGAGATTCTTTATTCAGATACATAGATCGTCTATCCGTGCGATTATCTGACATAAAGGTTGTTGTTGGCAACTTGCAGTGGAATCTTGCGGATGCCAGGGCATCTGCCAGCTCTACCAGCATTGTGATGGATTTGGAAAATTCTCTGATGGACTCAACTCGTGATCATGAATTTCAAGTTGCAGAGATTGGGAGATTACTGCATAAATTATTAGATTTCGATCAGGTTTTGAGAGTGTCATAGGATTTGATCTATAACTTGGATGATTAGAGGGATTTTTTGCAGTCTGATTTTGACACCTTATCTAATTCTTATCGTGGTTCTGCTACTGAGGTTGAGCATTTGTGTGTTCGATTGCGTGGAATTCACCGAAATCTGGCTCGAGAAAGAAATATTCATCACCAAGACATAGAAGATCTACGGTTCAGCTTTGCTTCCTTGGATCGCTTGCTGCCTTTTGGTTATCCTGATCTAATTCAGCTATAGGCCCTTTTGCGAGTGCTTCGTCGTTTGCTGAACGTGGATCGTTCTGGTACTGAGAATGGTGTTAGGATGACAATCCGCTATCGAGAGGTCTGTCAGGCCTTGTTGCATTTGTTAGATTATTTTTCTCAGTGAGCCCTGCGGCGATTTGGCATGTTGTATCTTGATTTCCTTTCTTGCCTGTGAAGTTTGTTAGCATTTCTATTGTATGGATGCATTTCTCACTACTCGAAGTTTTTATCAAATAAACAGCATTAGTATTCATAAACATTTAGATTTCTATATCAGTTGTAATTTGTAGAGACGAAATATATGTCACACAAAAACAACCATGCACAAGGCCATCACCTGAAAGATCGGAGGGCAGAATCCCTTGTTCGTCCTTCATTATTCGGAAATGACTTCACAATCTTAGCATTGAGACGGCAGACCACTTTACCAAATCAAATTCAATCTTTAGGGAAAAAAGGGTATTCTGAATGCTAATTCACTTATCCGTATCTGCTCAGACCCATCCCCTGCTTTGATATACTCTAACGCTTTCCTTTCTCTTAGGTTTATTTTTTGTGAGCTTTTTCTTTTCCATTTTTGCCGCAACTCCTTTCTCAGGTTGATAGTTACGCCGGATGCTCTTTTTTATTTTCCCTTTTTGCCATGGCCCCTTCTCGGGTTTTGACCATGCTGAATTTATCCATTTTTGCTCTAGCCCCTTTTCAGGTTTTGACTACACCGGATTTTGATTCCCATTTTTTGGCTATGGCTCCCTTTCGAGTTTTGACTATACTGGGCTTTTCTATTTTTGCTATGGCCCCCTTTCGGATTTTGACCATACCAGATTTTTTTATTTTTGCTGTAGCCCCTTTTTAGGTTTTGACTACACCGTTTTTTTTTTTGAAAAATGATCAAGATTCAATTTTAGCAAGACATATTCTTTTTAAACAATATTCGAATATCTTTTTGAGCAAAATTTTCTGAAAGCACTTCTGTATCGGGAGAAGCTGAGAATTTTTTTTGAAGATGGAAGAGAAAGATAGATTGCTTGGAATTTTCCCCTTTTTATTTTGCGTAAAGGGGGGAAGCGGTTATTTAGGATCATCATATTTTGATGATAAATTTTTTTGAACTGCCTTTCAGAGGAGAAGAGAGATATCTTTTGTGGTAGAAGAAAGGAAAGTACTTTTTTTTTCTTTGCTCAAAATTATACAGTGATACTGATAAGAAGAAAATGTCTTTACTGAAATTAAAAGTAAATCATTGGAAGATACAAGGGAGCTACTACTAGTTAGATATAGTAGAGCTTAAGTACATCTGCGTTAAGAGGTTGCAGAAATTCCTGTCCATCCATCTCTGACAGGATGATTGCTCCACCAGACAGTACTTTTGTAACAATGAACGGCCCTTGATAGTTCGGGGCGAATTTTACTTTGGCCTCTTCTTGTACTGGCAGGATTCATTTTAGAACCAAATCACCCTGTTGAAAGATCCTCGGTCGCACATGCTTGTTAAAGCTTTTGGAGATTCGCCTTTTGTAGCACTAATAATGATAAATCACTGCAAGTCTTTTTTTCGTCCATGAGTGCCAATTGATTATGTCGAGCTTTAATCCATTCCGCATCGTCTGTGGCTGTTTCCATCATTATCCTGAGTGACGGAATTTGCACCTCGGAAGAAAGAACGGCTTCATAGCCATATACCAGGGAGAATGGACTCACTCCTACAGAGGTTCGAGCCGTAGTTCGATAAGCCATAAGTGCATAGGGTAGCTTTTCGTACCAGTCCCGATGCGTATCCGTCATTTTCCGGATGATCCTTTTAATGTTTCTATTCGCTGCTTCTACTGCCCCATTCATTTGTGGACGATAGACGGTTGAATTCTGATGTTTAACTTTAAATTGGTCGCAAAGCTTTTTCATGAGTGAGCTGTTGAGGTTCTTCGCATTATCAGATACAAGTGTATCAGGTAGTCCATAACGACATATGAGGTTGTTTTTGATGAAGCGTGTTATGACACTCTCGGTTACGTGAACAAAACTAGCTGCTTCGACCCACTTGGTGAAATAGTCGATGGCGACTAAGATAAATTGATGGCCATTCAAGGCTTTGGGATGTATGGATCCGATGACGTCTATGCCCTAGGTTGAGAATGGCTAGGGAGAGACCATAACTTGTAGTTCTTTGGGCGGTGCGCGCAAGACGTCCCCATAAATTTCGCATTTATGGCACTTCTTGACGTACTTAATACAATCGGCTTCCATTATCATCCAATAGTATCCGGTATGCAAGATTTTTCGAGATAGAGTATGGCCGCTCATATGGGGACCACAAGTGCCTTCATGTACTTCTGTCATCAATTCATCGGCCATATAAGCATCTACACAGTGCAAAGGACCATGCATAGATCTTTTGAAGAGCACTTCGCTACATAAGAAGAACTGGACAACCAATCTTCTAAAAGTCTTTTGATCATTGGTTGTAGCGCCTTCAGGAAATGTCCCGGTTTGCATGAAGATTTTGATATCATAGTACCATAGCTGACCATCTCTTTCTTTGGTGATTAGAGCGCAATGGGCAGGGGAATCTCTAAGCTGGATTTGTATGGCGGGGATTTTTTCCTCGTCTGAAAAATGTATGGCCGCTGAGAGAGTCGGTAGAGCATCTGCAAATGAATTTTCAGCCCTTGGAACGTGGATGAACTCAATTTGTTTGAACTTGGCTTGGAGCTCTTTGCCTTTCTGATGATAGGGAATCAACTTTGGATCTCTAGTCCGAAACATTTCTAATGATGGGCGAAGATGTCCTGGTATGCTTGAAACAGCTCTATAAACTCAGCCTTTTGGTATGCATCTAGATGGATTCCGATTTTGACTTCCTTAGATGTCTATACAGTTTCCAAATTAATGGTTTCTGTTTCCTTGATATTAGAGGTTTGCCGGTTTTTAAATTCATCCGGGACTTCGTGGTTAGCATTGTCGTCGACCCCTATCCCCATCAGATCAAAATCTATTTTAGTATCGAAGTCATGCTCGTCCAGTGCTAAGATTGTTCGATCATTTGAGTTAAAGGGACGAATTTTAGAATTCATGGAAAAATAGTGATGATTTTTTTAGTCAGTATTTTGGCCTTGATTACTTTGACAGAGACAAATAAATGAACAGAATACACAAAGCTTTTTATTAATAAATACTGCGAGATAGAAGAAAATGCCATTCAAACAAGGGAAAGCACACAAACGTTATTCAGTAGAAATGAAAATTCACAAAAACATAGGCCGATCCTGTCATGGTTTACCAAAATACACGGGCTTTCTTCATTGGGGAGGACGTCCAATTCCGCAGCTCTTTGCCTGGATAGGATGGACAGATAGTATCCTACAGGTTAGGATTTTGGAGATGGTGGGTCAATAGCAGCAATTTGTAATTCGCCGAAAATCTGAGATAAACCTTGGTCATCATCATTTGGTGAGGGATCTTCGGAAATTATGTTAACTGTTGGATGGTTTGGAAGCAGATTGGTGGTGACATTAGGAGACATCTTGTCATCTTCCAATTTTATGATGCCAGCTTCAATAAGATCTTGCACTTTATGCCTCAAGGTCCGACATTTCTCCGTTTCATGCCCCAGCTGATTCGAGTGGAAGGCACACTGCAGATCACTTCGGAAGTTTTGAGGAAGGGGGTTGGGTATCTGATGTGATGGAATGGGGGTTAGATACCCGAATGATAGAAGATGCTGATATACTTCTGTTATTGGAATGGATAGTGGAGTAAAATTTCTTTTCCTCCATGGATTTGACTCTGGACTACTTTATAGATTCTTAGGAAGGACCCTTTCGTGGTGTTGGATGCTGATTTGGAAATGGAGGAGATGAGTGATATGGAGATAACTTATATGGACTAGTTTTTTTGGGAGTTTGAAATTGAGGGTATGAATGGGACGACCCATCATAGGTTTGAAAGGGAGAAGTTTGAAACAGATTGGAAGATAAGGGGGCCGCCCCAATGTTTGATCGGGGAAAACTTTCCCTGGTCCTAACAGACGATTGTGACAGGGGGGACTGCAATTGGGTTAATTGGCTGAGTAGAACCTGGTTCATAATTTTGAGATCCCGGTTTTCTTTCTGAAGTGCCCCGAGTTCGGCCTAGAAGACGATTGCAGGCTTGTTACCACAGTATGCGCAGTATTGTTTCCTTGACATTGTTTGGGCCAGAAATAAGTGATTCTCCTTTGTGGATTTTGCAGGCGATCCCAGTGAGCCGTGTTGATGTCTGTACAACAACACTAAGCTCAGATCAGTACACAAGGAAAGCTCTCTAGAGATACTGGAGACAAATGAACTTCTTTTGAATTTATAACTCGGGACATGCCCCGGACATTGAAGTCTGGGGTGTTATCTCGGGTTGTAAATTTATGGAAAAAATGATTGATGAGTCAATAGTCTAATTCTAACATGTATTCCTAGAGACACTATTTATGATTTTTTTTGAAAAAGAATTCATTTGTGTTTAACAGAATGCATATAAGGATTCCCTTCAGAAATGAATATGTTCTCCTAATAATAACAACAGGGTTTTGGTTTGACTCTTTTTTTTTTTTGGCTTTTCTATATGCAAAATGAGGCTATGCAGCTTGATAGGTTTCAAAGGTTCTCAAATCTTCAGACCTATGGCCCCCGAAGGGTACCATCTTTGAATCGGTGATTTGGTTGGAGTGCCTTATTTCAGCTACGGACTTTTTAGGGTCGCACAGTTTACTGTCGGGCCCCTGATGGGTTGATAGGGTAGCATCTATTTTGGGTAGTCATGACCTCTACTCAAAACAGGTAATGATGCAAATGATGTATGAAAAGTTTACAATGTAGTAAAAGTAGATTTTTTTAAAAAATTGAAGGGAATCCTTTTTGCAGTATATGAATATACAAATAAACAGTAAGTGCATTGGCGCAACAGAAATATTTTCAGCAAAGATTTTTTTAGCGAAGTGCGCCACCTGTAATGTCCCTAAAAAGAATAAACGCAATGTATATCAGTAATATAGGCC
>NMUG010004218.1:0-14052 GCA_002855965.1 Monotropa hypopitys | reverse complement strand
AAGGAATTGTATTTATGAGCTTAATGTCCACATCATTCTTGTATTTAAGTCCACGAGATTGTTCATCATGGTTTAAATCTTTTTAAACTCTCTTAGGACTATTTGAAATTCATTTAAAGTCCCTTAGACTTGTATTCATTGTTTAAATATTTCTTCTAAGGACTTTATATTTTATAAGATTTATAATATAAGTTTCTTATATGTTTATAAGTTTATAAATCCTCTTAAAGAAACTTATATAGTATATAAATTTTGAATAAATTTATTATGGTGACCTCCCTTAGTCTTACTATGCTTTCATTTTCATTTTTCTAAAAATTGCCTTAACCGGTACGCAAACCAGCATACTGGGTGGTATGCTGGCCGGCATACCGGTTCCCATACCGGATTTTGTCAAAATCGGGCAGTAGCTCTGCATTTATTTGAGATTGAAATTTTAGCCTAACCGGCATACCGACCTGGTTAAAATTGTTGCAGATTCAAATTTTAAAGCCAAAATAATTACAACTATGCCCCTGCAATGGCTACAAACGGCTGAAAATTGAATGCTATTTAAAGGTTGCCAAAGACTTGGGAAGACCCCTTACAACTCCTACAAGCCTCCATACATCTTAGAAGCTCTCAAAGCACGCACTCTCTCTCTCTCTCTCTCTCTCTCTCTCTCTCTTTCTAAGCTTTATTGTCATACTTTTAGAGTGAGGCTAAAATTGTAGTAGTTGTAGGTATTCATTGTTATATCTTTCAAGCTTATTTTGTAAGGAGAAGTAATCTCTCCATAGCTACTTGTTGTTCTTGATTATTGAAGACAAAAGAAGTAGTTCTTTGGCATTGAAGGAGGAAGGTGGGAGCCACCTTGAGAAGGAGCTCATTTGTAAAGGGTCAGACAACTACCCAAAAGTTGTAAGGGTTTATCAACCACCCGAAGGTTGAATAGCTAGTAGAACTCTCACCGCATTAGTGAGAGAATTGGATGTAAAGTTGGAGATTGGATCCTCCAACCGAATCGCTATAAAATCCTTGTCTCAATTTCTCTCTCTCTCTCTCTCTCTCTCTCTCCTATTTTAGTTTCATTCTCTCATCTCTCTAGCTTACTTGGTTTAATTTCATAGTTCATTGTTAAAATTAATATCATAGTTACTTTACCTATCTAATCATCAAGAACCAACCCAAAACCGGAAACTGTGACTCTTGGAACTAAACCCCCAAGAAACTGAGGTGTAACGTAAAGAGTTATGTTGGTGCTTTGAATAGATTGGTTATTGAACTAATTTATATTAATCTATTAATATCTTGCTTTAAGACTTATCTAGTTCAAATTTATAATTAGACTTGCTTTATTTCAAGTAAACTTTTATTTGCTTATTATTGTCTTTATACCAAATCACCTCCCCCCCTCTTGGTTGCTCTTGGACCAATAATGTGTAATTTTGGAGGTTGTTGATGAATCAGCCATGGCTGATATTGAAGGAGAGTTACACGTATAGATTCGTTACAAACAATGTGTATACAATTGTGTGTTGTTCAAATCCTACCTAAGTGACTTAAAAAGTGTCAATGATCATGCAAAATGAATTTACAGATGTTGAATCGTTAAGAACAAGGGCAACTATTAATATACAAATGCTATATGTATAACATTATGTATCTGAGCTCAGTCTAGGTAAAACCCACTACATATTATTAAATTCGATTTTTGAGTAAGAGAGGAACCAATTGAGAAGTGTGAGGTAGTCTTAGAATCAAAAGGATAGTGCTACTCGGATTTGGAACAAAGAAATTAGAGATTTCGAAGGAAGAAGATGAATGAACAGTAGGAAGGGGGTTTGAGGAACCCAGTTTAGTCATAAACTTTGGGAATTATTTCTGAGAATTTTACATAACCATTTCAGATTCTAAAAATAACATTATGTTCCAAATTCTTTCTAGTTTATGTGTACCAAATTTAAAGATGATCGGAGTTGTTTTGATAGGTGAATTTTGATTATGATCAGTAGGTGGTAAGGAAAGGGGAGAATCCAACTTCGGCAAATCTTCGGGAATTTTATTATCCTAATTAAGATATGATATCTTAAAACTAAAATGTATGATTGTTGAGAATTGGGTTTAGAAATTGTGTTCAAATTTTGAGGTTATTTGGTTAAGTTTTGTT
The DNA here is from genome assembly GCA_002855965.1 of Monotropa hypopitys. Classification (NCBI taxonomy): domain Eukaryota; kingdom Viridiplantae; phylum Streptophyta; class Magnoliopsida; order Ericales; family Ericaceae; genus Monotropa; species Monotropa hypopitys. The sequence goes on along the minus strand of NMUG010004218.1, from coordinate 11,903 downwards.
GCCAAAAATCAAATGAATTCAGATTTGAAGACAAACCCAGAAAGTTGCCGAGTTGTTTTTCGAATTGTTGTCAAAGCTTAAGATACTAATATCTTGGGTTAGCCAAGATACCGATATCTTAGGCAAATGTCTAGATACCATAGTTGATCAGTAGCAGTAACCGTATCTTCAACCGGTATCTTAGTATATTCAAGATACCGATATCTTGGGTTAGCCAAGATACCGATATCTTGGTCTGCGATATCTGAGGGGTTTCTTATCTAAGAAACCGATATCTTGGGGTTCTGTCCAAGATACCGATATCTAGCTAATGCTAAGATATCGATATCTTGGTGCTCGGATGGAAATTGAATTTTTTGAGAAAAATATAAAAATTGGAGTTTAAGGCAGAGAATAATATTCTAATATTGAGTTCATATTCTTAGGTAATCGAGAGGCCATTTGGGAGTCTTGGAGTTCTGTAGAGGTGAGTACTTTTTATGGATCGTATAAGGTTTAGTAAGTTACTATTCTTAATAGTACAAAGTGGGTGTTTTGAAAAGTGTTAAAAGTTTAGAAATCTTTTGGATTACTTGTTTATAAATAAATTTGTTGTGCGTTGGAGGAGATTTCAAAGGTATAATATATTTGAGAAAATGGAGTTTTTATATAAATGATGTTTGAGAAAAAGTAATATTGAAATAGTGTGAGTTAAAGGTGATTTCAAAGGGTAAAATGAGTTTTGAGAAATATGGTGTAAATCAGAGTTTGGTGTGCGTTAAAGTAAACTGATAATTTCTAGTAAGAAATATGGTGTTGAGTAACATGTGATGATGATTTCAAAGATGGTGTTGAGTAAAATGGGTGTATTTTGGTGTAAATAAAAGAAAGGTGTTATAAATTATAAAAAATTATATTTTTGGAGTGCTTCAATAGCTTTTCTATAGATCAGGTGGGTCTATGGATCAGTATGCACAGGTGGTGCAATCGAGATGATGATATTATATATATATATATTCACACCTAGAGATAAAGGTGTTAGTCCTTACCACTGGGGCTGGTGTAGTGGCCCCTAGATCATTACTTGTTGCTTATCCGAGAATGTAATCAGAGTATCAGGTCTGACATAACGGTTAGTCACCGGACGTTAATGACTCTTGGCTATTATTATACGAGTATATAAGGTGAGGTGAGGTGTGGTGTTAGATCTATATATGATCTTTTACTTGAGTTGGTGATTTCACGAGTTGGTAAAATTTATGGTGATTATCAAAGAAACCTAAAATGTTGTTTTGTGTTGAGTAAAAGAGATAAAAGGGTGATTTGAGTTATATATATAAGAGATGTGTTGTATGAGTAGAGAAAAGAATATTTCATAAAAGGAAATGATTTAAGAAAAGGGTGTGTGAGTGTGATTTTAAAAGAGATGGTGATCCTTAGATATTTTAGCTTCTTTTCTTTATGCTTTTCATTTTAGTATTCACCAGCCGTCATCGTTGATGCATGCTTGTGCCCTTCTTTTTAGGTGCTTGGAGCTAGATTCTACAATTCAATCCAGCTATTGTGTCTTGGTGGTTCGTGTTGAGTCTTTTTATTTATTTCTTTATTTGAGAGGATGTTTAGCTCTCACTTTGAGTCTGCTTTCAGTTTATCGAGTTGTAGTAGTTGTTCAGTAGTGTTGTATTGGCCTTGAGCCCAATTGAGTTGTTCAGTTGTGTTGAGTGATGTTTTATCGATCATGTTGACCAGAGAGTTGTTTTTATTTCTTGAGTCTATATTGGAGTTTGTATCATCTGAGTATTATAATCAGATCAGTAGAGTTTTTATTTTTTGTTATCGTGTAGTGGTTTGTGTTTAGTAGATGCTTTTCCACGTATTATCTCTTAATAACTGGCTTTACAGTTATCAGGGATGGGGCATGACAATATGGGTCTATAAGGTTACGTCCTTGGCCTTCGATTTTGTGAAGGCCAAGTGTTCGATAAAAGGTTCGAGTTGATGTATGTAAATTAAGTTGGATTTGTGAGCATGTTGTTGGATGTAAATAGTCATTGGGAAGCCTTTGAAATTCGGAGGCCACCACATACTCGACAAAATGTCAAATTGAACTATAGAATTGATTTGGGAATTAGGTGAGTCATTGTGGAGTCATTCGAGAACTTAGAACTTCTTATGTTATATGGTCACTTGTAGTATCTTGGCTGGTTTGAGAAATCTACAGGTCACTACAGGATAGGTCAAGTGGTCTTGTAACCTATACAAAAAGAATGTGGCCTCCCTTGATGTCCTCAAGGTGGAGGGCATTGGAAAGAATGTGGTCTCCCTTGATGTAGTCGAGGTTGAGCGGTGATTTCGTGAACCAAATAATGAATTTAATGTATGCAATGAATGTCAAATATGAGAAATATGTTCTATAAGGACTAACCACAATCAAATCTTCAACCTTATACTCTAAATTCACAAATTCTATGAAATCAAAGAGGTTAAAACATGATGATATACATATATGGGTATTTAATGCACAAGGTGATTTTGATCACCCTTATATGTGTTAAGTGGGAGATACGTGTTCACGTAAGTCACGGAACACCTAATGATTATTGTCGGGTGATCATAGGAAGAAGTCTTTGGCCAAAGGGGGAGATATGAGTTACCATGTAAGTTTTAGAATAAACTGAAAACATTGGTTGATGGGTTTCAGGACAACTTAGCACATTACTCCCTTATTTTGATGAGGTTGAGATTCGTGACCCTCTTGTTTTGACAAGTTGAGAATATGTGGTAAATTGTTAATAATAATGAATAAACGGTTGAGCATCCCGTATTTTATAAAGGTGGACTTATATGGCTCCCTTGTTTGGACGAGGTTGAGAAAATTGGACAACTTACCTCAATCATTCAAATATTCTAGAATTATCTGTAAATCAGATCAATAACGGTGTCTAGGGTTGAAAGTAGATTGTGGAATGACTTGGTAAGTATCATTTAGTATGGAGGTTCGTTGGGCCCTTCTAAGAGTCCCTTGGGGTTTGTCGTGCCCCTATAGTAGAGTTATTGTCCGGTGCTTGAGTCGTCGTCAACTTGGTTGGATCTTAGAGCTTACTTCACTGTGTCCTTTATAGTTTTGAGGATTAGAGTTGGTTCTCACTGTCAGGTCGCTCTTGTGTCCACTGCACTTAAGGATACACTTACATTTCCCCTGTCTTTCCCCTTTATTTTGCTTTCAATACGTTTTTGTGTGAACGCTTGGGTACACGCCTATCATGTGCATACTTATTAGTAGTTAGTGGTTTCCTACTGAGCGTATGGATAGCTCAGACCCTCTTCCACCAGTCCTTGTATGCGTGGATAAGAGGACTTGTTGATCGGGGATCTCAGAGTAGCTACTGGAATTTTCTATTGAGGTTGCCACTCCCTTTACTTTCCGTTTTGCTTATTCTTGTAGTTTTGTTTCCTTTGTAGATTTTGTAGTTAGCATGTGTACCTCAGTTTTACTTTTCCTCACAGTTGTTGTAGTTAGTTGTTGTAGACTTACTCTTCCGCACTTTTGTACTTTCTGTACCTTTGTAGCTTGCTAGATAAATGTATTTCACTTCACTGAAAGCCTTGTGGATTGACACCTTGGGTAGCGAGTTCGCTCCTACCTCTATCAACCATTTTAAAATGTTTTAAAAAAATGGTTTGAAAATTCGGGCCGTTACAATCCCTACATCATTCCATATAACCATAGTATAAAAGTCATCCACACACAAGCAGGAGTAAGAATTAAAGTTATTATAGACCCGGGTGTTATCTTTTGAAATAGAAGAAGTCTGGAAGTAAATAAAACAATGCTCACACAAGAGCTATAGTATTCAAATTCCCTAGAGGATGCAAGAACACCACTCCAAGCTAAGCCGCCGAATCCTTGCCTAAAAAGTAGAGGATTAGGCAAAGCCTAGTAGAGAGATATAAACAAACGATATATATACTAGTTGGGTGCATGTTCAAGTGTACAGAAATAAAATGTGACATGCATGCATAAGAATCCAATAAACTTTACAAGGGATTTCCAAAATGATTGATATTATTCCAATTTCCAATCCCAATAGTCAAGTGTCAAACAACTAACCTCCTTATCAAAATAAGGGTTTTCAAAACATTTCTAATTTCCTTATCTAAATAAGGTTTCCAAATTGTACAATTAAAAGTTTAGGCTATTTGTTCCACACTAGTAGCTCGTCAACTATCTAACCGTGTAATTTCTCGTATTACCCAACTCAACGGAAGGGTCCAGTCAAACCTCCATTGCGCAATGTCGTGAATGCATAGCATTCAGGGATCAAAATCTCAGGGATCAAAACCCCATAAATATAACCAACTCAAAGATCGGTATCCATATTTACTAATTTGATTGATTCCAACACCTTTACTTCCCAAAATCCATATAATTGGGCCAAAGGCCAAATTAAAGATTCTCCAACACTTTCCAAGATACCAATTTGAAATTAAGACTATCAATTTACCAAAACAAGTCTTTAATTTCTTTTGCCCCAAATTCCTGAAAAGTAGGATGTGAGTAAATTTAGAGCTTTTGCAAAATAGCCATAGGAGAGTTAAATTTGTATCATAGGGAGGCCATAGATGAGGTCAATAGAGTCCCAGAGTCACTACAACCTGGGTAAAACCAATAGAATAATTTAAACATGCTTGACTAGAATAAAGTGGGAGAGAGTGAAGAACTAGGATACATATATGTGTAGGGTTGCAAAACTCTACCTTAAGATGTGCTTGAACCAACTCTAGGTGAGAGTTCTTGGGTTCTCACGAAGCTATGCTTATCAATGTGTAGAGGAGAGTCCGGTGATAAACTTTTGTGGAGGCCACAAGCTCCAAAGGCTTCCAAGGAAGGAGATTTGCGGGAGAGAAGTGGGAGAGAAATCCGTTGAAGAAGAGAGAGAGAGTTATGATTAGGGTTGAGTAATATGGGTGTATATGTCGAATAAAATAAGTAATGGTTGTTTACATATGGCCCCAAATAACCATTCCTAAAATACCCTTACTGAACCTATAGTTCGATATACATTCCATGTATATCATAATACAGTTAGCTGGTATGAAGGCCAGAATATGTGCATATCAATATGCATCTCAGGTGCATATCGAAATGCACCTCCACACTTGCGACCATAATCACTTCATTGTGATATACACCCTAAGGTGTATATCAAAATACACTAACGATAAAGACCACCAAAAACGTCCTATTTCGATATATACCTAGTGTGTATATAGAAATGCACAAAGGGAGAGGAGGGGCAGACTCAACATATATCGAAATACAATCTTAGTGTATTTTAAAATGCCATATAGAAGGGACAACCAGAGACATGTTATTTTGATATGCACCTACCATGCATATCGAAATGCAATTAAAGAGAGGGATGACCAGGGGAAACCTATATCGATATGAACCTCATGGTGCATATCGAAATGTGAAAACAGTTGGGCCACAGAGGACCCTTATTTCGATATGAGGTGGGAGAGGGGGACCCTAGTATTCCAATATAAGGTTCCTAAGAGACAAGAAATGAGTTTAAATTTATTGAAATACGTGATTGCCGGACAATGTGGCAATCACTCGAGCATCGATAAATACCTCTGAACCTATTCCCGATCACTCTAAACATCATCAACTCAAAATGTAGGTCCCGGGAAGGTTCCAATCAACCAATTTTCCATTTATTTCTATAAAATCCCTCCATGAGTATATAAGAATTATAGGAAAGTTGTACGGAAATTAATTAAAATTTACGGAGTGTAACACCACCATTTCCAATGAACCATCAATAAGGATACAATGTTGGATAGAAACTACACTATAGATATGTTGGTAGGAATAAGTTAAGAATATTCCAAAAGTAATGGGCTTCTCTCATTGTCTCCAACCACTATCTTCACGATGTTTGTCTAGATTGCAAACGAGACAATAAGAGAAAGGAATAGTCAACACTTAAATTGAAAGAGACCAAGTCCTACGACATAAGCTTGAATGGAACACGAATACGTTCAACCAAACATGCCGCTCCCCGCTCCCGCTACACTACTTCAATGAGGCTGCATCAGGTGGGATGCGACATTCAAGCATGATTATCCATTCAATCTAGTCATTATATGACTAATAATGTTTCTTTGTTTATTTCTCTTTCACTCACCTAATCATGCTTCTACAAGTTTTTGTTAAGTAAATGAAATTACACAACAATCACATTGTCCATATGAAAAAATTAAGTAGTAACAGAAGCAATTAAATATTAAAACTAAAAATAATCTCTTATTACAACATGTTTTGCCAAAGTAAAATCATAACATAAATATCCCTGTCATGCCCTGAATTTTCAAACCATTTTTTTGAGATCATTAAAATGGATAATAAATAAATTAGGGAGAGCCACTTGCTAAACATAAGCTAAACAGTAAAGATAACTAGACAGTGCATAATATGGTACAAGAGAGATACAAGAAACTAAAAAGTGTGGAAGTAACTAAATACACTGACTGACTACAACTAATAAAACTGAATTGAAAGACAATAGTACAAGAAATGAAAGTGAAGCTGGAATGGAAAGCTCCCAAGGAAATCTAGCAACTGACTCGAACTCCAACCAAAGCCTTTTATCCCTGCAACACTAAGGGAAAGGGGAAGAGGGTCTGAGAATTCGATGTGCTCAGTGAAAAAAACTACTACTACTACTACTACTACCGTGCATGTATGGAGAGTGTGTGCACAAGTGTCCACAAGCAAAGTATACAAAGACAGGAAAGAACCCAAGTATATAACGTGACCGAAACTCCTCAAGGAATACAAAACTTGAATGTACAATCAACAATGAATAATGACTCACGTCCTCAATATCAATGAACACACTACCAAATTCTCCAAGACTCAACTAAAATAAACAACCAAATGATCATAACACCTCACCTTTTCTACTAGAACTAGACCATCCCAAGGCTTTACTATAATAGATTAAGGTTTACTTTTCTAAGATACCACTCACTAATATACCATACGTTCCTTTCTAACCTTAGGTATTGTTATGGATTAGGATTCAAGTACCCCTTTGAGATATTGGACTATTCAAGTATATTTCTATGTTCTCGTTGCGCATTAAATCCATATCTTCCGAAGTGTTTCTAAAGCATTGCAATAGGCATAAATCCAAGAATCCCATCATAAGTCCATTCTTGATTTACCCTTTCATTTTATTTTAATGTATTTAAAAATCATTCCATAGAGTTGTTATATGGATAAATTCAAGAATCCCATCATAATTCTAATCTCAATTTATCCTATCATTTTCCTTTTTATCATATTTGAGGATTGTATTATATTTGAGTGGTTCTAGTATAGTGGCTCGTCAACTCATTATCTTTTCTGTCTGTCGTTCCCCAATTCGTTGGGAGGGACTAGTTACCCTCATTGTGCACAATGTAGTGGATGGAGCGACCATCCAGGGAATCCCATCATAAGTCCATTCTCATATAAATAGTTCGTCGTTCCCTAATTCGATGGGAGGGCCAAGTTACCCTTTGATTCCATGTCAATAAGTGATTCCATTTCATTTTCCTAGCCAACGCTAGCCATGTTTCATTACATTGTTCCTTACCGGTTGATTCCATTAAGTTTGTGAGTCAAGAGTAAAGGATTCAAGATTTGGTACTAGTAGCCCTCGTAGGGAACATCTCCTATATTCGATGTTCATTAGATATATTGAATGACTTGGTTAATTTATTTAAATGATAAGTCAACTTTGGACAGACCAGTGGTGGCAGATTAGTGAAACCTGCAACCTCGAACCTGCAGGGGGATTTGGAGATCAGTGGTGGCAGAGGTTGAAGGGGTTAGATATGGAGTTAGGCAGTTGCATTATTGAAGGAGGATGGGTTCATCGTTGCATTAGTGAAGGCGGAGGTCGGTGGTGTCTATGAAGAAGGAGGTTTGTACAATACAAAAACTGAATGGAGCCATAAGAGTGGAGTGGAGGCATGAAGAAAAAGGTCCACTCTTACAGACCTGGTTTCGTAAGAGTGGAGGCGTAAAAAAACTGAATGGAAACCCTAATAATTTAACACATTGGTATATATACTTCAGCTCGTGAACTCTTAACGAGTCAAGCCTGGCTCATTACTTCTCATCGAGCCAGCTCGCGAGCCTAATTGAGCCGAGTTGTATAGAACTCGAGCTCGGCTCGTTAACGAAGCAAACTAGATAATTGGGATCGAGCTTGTTCATTTATCATTTGAGTTGAGCCGAGCTCTTACCGTGTCAAGCCGAGCCGAGCTCGCGAGCTGCTCGTCTCATTTGCATCCCTAGTCTCTAATAATGGTCCTAAATATATAAAAATCACTTAAATTCATTTTAATCTATCCAAGAACATTCAAGAACACTCAATTGAAGGAGCTCTTTATTTTTTCCTCTCTTGGCTGCTATGGCAAGTTTGTACCTTCATCAAGCAATCTTCTTAAAGGTCTTGTCTCTCCTTCTTACTTGCTTAATCTCTTGCTTTCCTTGTTTTTATATAGTAGATAATCTCTAATATAATAGTTTTATTGATTATCTTGCAAGGTTTGACTCAAAGAGGTTGTGTCTAATTTTTAGATCTTCATATCTAGATATCTAGCTTTGGTTTGTAGCAAGATTGTGTGTCTTGGAGTTATTTCCTTGACCTTGAGAGTATTGTGTAAATCTAAAATCATAGATTTATTCGTTCTTGTGATCTCCTAGTATTCTAGGGTTTGGTTGTTGTTCTCTCCTTGGGATTATCATCAAGCCTTGTGCTTTGTCCCTTAAACCACATAGGTTTTAGAGAACTCACTATATATTGTCTAATCTCTCCCTTGCCCTTGTGGCTTTGAGAGATTGTGATATATCTTACTTAGGGTTATTTTGAGCCTTGTGTTTTTCCCTTGGTCTTCGACTTGGTGAGTATATTGTTGTACAATTTCTTCTTAGGGTTTTGTTTAAGCATAACATTTGCTTTACCCTTGTATTCCCTTGAGATTGTCTTGTTGGTTTATTTGGAGAATTCTATTTAATATCTCCTTGGGTACTTATGCCTTAAAATCAACTTATCCTTAGTATAGTGAATCACCTTGAACTTTCCTTTGAAATTGTTAATTGGGAATCTAGCCTTGATTCACTCTATTATTTGTGTACTATGACTACTGTCACTATTGTAGTGATTTTTCTTGTACTCCTTAGTCTAATTTCCTTCTACTAGAAATCTTATCATCTCTAGTGTATATAGTGGATTGTCTTGAGGTTCTTTTAAGTCCTCTTGATTTGGTTTTGTATCTCTTGTCCAGTCTTGTATAGTGAATAATCTTAAAGTTTCCTTTTGGATTCTTTATTGAGTTTCTACCTTGATTAACTCTTGTAATTAAGTACTTGGAGTATTGTCATACTTGTTGTGCTTTCCTCTATACTACCAAGTCTTAATTCTATATTCTACTAGATCATTCTTTTGTCTAGTATTTGTGATTCTCTATATTCATTCATGTTACACACACCCATTTGTTATTGACCTATCTACATTTGCCATAGTACTCCGGAGCCGATCGTGAGTCGGAGATCAGTGTGCCATAGTATAGTGTTCTAGAGGATAGCAGAAGGGGCTCGGGGAGCTTGAGGATAGCAAGAGCTTGGTGGGTTTTATTGTAAAAAGATCGGTAACTCTTGTATTCTTAAACCTTTGTTATTTCTAGTGAAATCGTAGATTAGGTCAAGCAGTTTTACACTTAGGGATCGATTGATGCCTAAGTGGTTTTCACTATATATCTAGTGTTGTGCTGCTATTGTCTCTTTATCCTTACTGTACTTGTCTTTACTTCTTATATTTTGCATAATTGTTATTGCTTTCATTTCACATATTATCATAAACAATTTGCATGTTCTTAAAATAAATTAAAAAGTTGAGCTTGTTACATGAAAAGAGAATCATTTTATTATTTCACTAATCTATCATTGGTTTAATTTCAAGTAATTGAAATTGTCACGACCCATCCCGTTCATAGGAAGAGTACATGACCGGCCAACGAGCAAGCTCGCTAAAGGCCTAAGATAAAGAGTTGTAGAATTTCTTAAACAATATAAATACATGGAAGCGTGTGAACAAAACTATAGCAGTAAAATAGATGTTCTCATTATTACTCCATTATTACATCATCATATTTTATATAGCCAAAATAACAAAAAGTACAACATCAGAAATCCCAAAACATTATTAAACATAGGACTGCCACCTCATTCTTCTTCTGGACCTGAAAATAGTTTTAGAAAATGCATAAGCTAAAAGCTAGAGTGAATCGCTACATACTGCAGTACAAGTTTTATGGATCAACAATGCTATCCCTGCAAAGTTAGATTCACAGATGGAATATGGCTCAAAGCTCAATAGCAAGAATGTTTTAGCAGAATTCTTCTTTTGCTGAAATCATATGCCAACCTGTAAATTCATTTCCAAACATAGTATATCATAAATTTTTGATTGAATTGGCCTTTGTCGTATAGACTCCTCATACAAATATTTCATCACCTTGCCCTTGTCGTATGAGCATTCATACTTCAATCATACTTCCGCTTGTGTCGTATAAGCGTGGTCATTTATGACATTATGCTTCTGTCGTGTAAGAATTTTCAATACATCATGCCTTATGCTTCTGTCATATAAGCATTTCAATAAAAAGGCTCATAACTTGTGCTTTTGTCGTATGAGCACCTTATTTCCGTCTCATCTCCATTTCACTTTCTTTTTCTTTTTATTTCATTAAAATTCTCTGTCATATGTATTTTCATAAAACAATACATCTTTCCATATTCCAAACTATTCATCCATGGATAAAATAGTTTGTGCATAATCCGTATTTCAAAAATTCTCTTGTAAAATAACATAATATTTTGGGTTTAATAACCATAAGCATACTTTCAAAGGGAGTGCACTGAAAAAGTACGAGTAGAGTAGTATATATAGAGATTCACCTGAATCGGGATTTCTTAGACTTCTAGATTTCCCTTTTTCCTCGATGAATCTATCCAAATTTGGATAACAAACCATACATCAAAATTCCATAGAAACTACTACCCAGATGAACTTCCGAGCTGAGCAAACTGAGTAAAGTCTGCCGAAGACTCTAGTCTGAAGCTCAATCTAACCGGATAACTCCTGTCAAACTGCCAAACTTAATAAAGAGACTAAACTAAGTCTGGTCGAAGGTTATAATCTAAATCTGAAGTCTCGTCCGAACATAATTTCAATGTAAAGCCCAAATATAAGCTATTGGAGACTCAGTTCTACCAACTACTGTTTTGCCGAGCAAAAATACAGCCGACTGGCTTGCTGCCGAGCTACCATGCTATGGTCCGGACATCAATTTGATCAGAGTCAAAAATACAAGCTTTCGAGTTTTGTTTTCAAATTGATTTTTGGTTAAAAATGATCGAAGAACTATTCTAACAATTTTGGGCCAATTGCCCGAACAATCAAGGTTATTGCTGAGCTAGTGAAGTCAAAGAACGGATTGACTTCTGCCGAGCACAATTCATTTTGGACAGAGCAATTATAAATCAATCATTACCGAGGAGTGCAGTCGGACTGAAAAATAATATGACCGAGCTAAAATAATGATCTGAGCATAAGCTTAGCCGAATGCTAGTTTTGCCTAGCAAGAATAAATATTTTAATGGTTTGGCCGAGCACAATTCTGTCGAACAGAATGGCTGCGTATGTGAGCGACAATAATACTGCACGGGAAGACTCTGAATGAACTTGCCGAAGTAAAATAATCAAGGTAAGACTTGAAATTAAGTCTGTCGAGCAATAATTAAGTACTCTAGGGCTTTTGCCGAACACAAAATGAATCAAACAACAATTTTTACCTTTGGC
>NMUG010004217.1:0-14055 GCA_002855965.1 Monotropa hypopitys | reverse complement strand
CCGTCCCTGGGCAATGAACCTTCTACACAGGAGTGAACCATAGGGAGCTTCCCTTGTCGGCCCTCCCTCTGTTCGGTCGCACGACTTTGCGTTCCTGTTGCTTCGGCTAGGCACCTCCTCTGGGCTGTGAGTCTCCTGGGCCAGAGAGAGCCCCAGGGAGGCCCTGACGCCGGCTATGCACTGCTCGGTCATCTGAGCTGGCTCGTGTTGCGGTCCGCACGGCGGAGTTCGTGGCTCCGGCCTCTTGACAGTTCGGTCCCCAACAAGAAGGATCATCTTCTTTTTCATTTTTTTCTTTATTTTTCGATGAGGAAGCTTCAACGTCGACTTCTTCATCTTTTTGGTTCAAGTGAGGCATAGTATCAACCATTTTTTATTTCTTAGAGTTATCACTGTCTTAGCTTCATGTTGGTCTTGATTGCTCTCCACTATGTGTTGTCCTTGTAGATTTTTCATAGGTGGGGAGGGCAATCGGTCTTTCTCTCTTTGGTTTAAGGTATTGGCCAATTGGCCCAATTGTGTTCCAATCCTTACAGTGGATTGCGAATGATAGCGGACAAGTTGTTGTGTATCTCCTAACCCTTTGATTGCTTGCAATATTTTCTCCTCAAAGGATGGATCCCTTGATTATTGAGGAGGTGTGGGTTGATAGGGTTGTTGGTAAGACTGTGGTTGATAAGAAGAAGATAATGATTGCCGAAAGGCCGCGGGATTGATATAATTGGAAGATGATGCATGATAAGGTTGATTTCGTGGGATTTGATTGTTGTTTTGACTTTGGTCTCTCCAAGAAAAATTTGGATGATTTGCCCAACCCGGGTTATAAGTATTTAAGAATGGATCGTTACCCGGTCTTGGGGGTGGTTGGTTGTTGAATTGGCGATATTGGCCTTGTACGGCATTTACTTTCTCTTCTACGAATTTGGGAAATCTTGGAGCATCGGGACATTCGGTGACATAATGTGCGGGATTTGCACATAAGGCACATGCTTCTTGGGGTTTAGCCTTTTGGGATGTGGACAAAGTAAGGAGTTTATCCACCTTTGCCGATAAAGAAAATACTTGAATGGCCAAGTCGCTAAAGGGTTAAACCTCATAAATACCCCTAGGTTTTTCATTGGTTGTTGGGGTTTTTGTGCGACCACGAATTGATTTGATGGAGTATTGGAGATATTCTCCAAGTTCCTCAAGATGATCCCAAGCTACTCCCACATCTTTCGACATAAGAGAGCCACCACACGAAGCGTCTAAAAATAGTCTTTGATTATCATCCAAACCCAAGTAGAAATTTTGTACAAGTTGCCATTTGGTATGTCGTGGTGGGAACATTTTCTAAGTAAGTCCTTAAATCTACCCCATGCCTCGAATAAGGTCTCCTCGTCCATTTGTCTAAAATTACCAATTTGGGATCTAATTTCCAAAGTTTGAATCATGGAAAAATATTTGCGAAGAAACACGGCTTGAAGGCCGGCCCATGTTGTGATGGAATTGGCCGGTAAAGTCCCAAACCAATGTTTGGCTTGTCCCCTTAATGAAAACGGGAACAAGATCATTTTTAGTGTGTCTTGAGCAAAGTTATGAATTCTTAAAGTTGAGCAAATAGCTGTGAATTCATCAATATGTTGGTACGGCTCTTCTTGAGATAACCCATTAAATTGATGTAGGTTTTGAATTGTGATTGGCTTAATCTCATAGTTTACAGCTGCTATTTTGGGAAGCACGATGCATGTGGGTGTGTTGTATGTGGATGGTGTGAAATGAGCATGCATCGGATCTCGTGCGAGTTGGTCTCTTATATTTACCGGATGGGTAATAATGGGGTTAGTCTCAATCGTAGGGTCACGTCTTCTGAATTGGTCCGACTCTTTTATGGCGGCAAGAATGTCCTCCAAGTTAGAGTCGTTTGTCACTATAGGTAAACTTAATGACCTACGATCAAGCATAAAATGAAATAAAGCAAAAAAAATCAAAATGGAAAACAATAAAAACTAAATGACTGTTGCCAAATTGTCTCCGGCAATGGCGCCAAATTTTGATCGTGTCGTTTATGGTCAAGATTAAATTTATAAAACTCTAGTTTTAGCACTTATTCAAAGAACTGTGACGAGCAAGAGTGTCGATCCTCAGGGACAATAATGGTTTAAAATCAAATAGTTTTTAAGAATTTTCTAAGTTGATTTGTAAAATAACGAGAGTTGGAGTTGGTTTCTAGATTAAGACTAAAGTAAATCTAACTTGCGAAACTAAATTAAACGAATTCAAATTTAATTAAGAGAAGGTCTAGGGTTTCGGCGTTGTCCAATCCTCGTGATTCACAATCCACATGCAAGTAAAAGTTGATTAAAAACCTAAGTCTAGATGAGAATTGGCCAAATCCACACCGAAACTAAGGGGAAATACATGCACCCATACTTTGGCACATGATATCTTTGTAGCACGACTTGTGTCTCCAATCTAGGCTATTCCTATATGTGCACAAGTCGTTTTACAAGCATAGAGTGTCTCAAATCTATGAGTTACGATTAAATCAATGAAGAACTTGTATGCATGGCATCCGATCTCTAGAATACGAATGAAAACGATGTAGATCTAGCATTGAAACATAAAATCCATACATACTTAATCAAACTTTACCCGACACGTGAATCGCAAATCAATCGGAGAATGATGTAGCCGTCACCCTAGAATAAATGTTTAGCCGGGCATGTATCTCACAAGTCGAGAACTCATAGCGGCCATGGAAGGTTGAAGGAAGAAGATGAAGAAGAAGGGAAGAAAAGAAGAGTAATTGTGGCTCCTAATCTCTCCCTAGGATTCTTCTCTAGCAAAAACGATATTTAGAATGATACACAAACATCATATTTATAGTTCTCTAAGTGATAAATTCCCTCTCCCACTAATCCTGGTCGTCCCTTATGTTAAGCTCTCTCAAAATGTGCTTAAACCCTAACATTTCACGCAGTAGCCGCCAAATCCGCTCGAGCGGACTTAAAGTCGCTCGAGCGAACTTTAAGTTGCGCTCGAGCGATTGTACTCGGTTGACTCCAGAGCTCGCTCGAGCCGTGGTGAATTCGCTCGAGCGAACCTTTGTGTGGTTTTTTCCTTTGTTTTGATGAATTTTTCGAGCTCCTTAATTTGATCTTTGGCCTTCGGGCCCTTCTTCAAAGTTGTTCGCGACATCTTCACGAACGTCTTGGTATATAGAAAATGTGATTTTTGTATTTGTATGACTCATTTTCTATTTTTTGTGATCTTTAATGACTTTATTCTCCTTGAATCGATGGATTGGTCCTCGAACTCTTCTTTACTCGGTTTGATATTCAAGAATGATTCTCCATTAGATATCTTGATGATTTTACTCTGTTTTTAGCATTCCAAGCTTTATTTACCTCTAACACGAAGACTAAACAAAAACTAATTAAATAACAAATCTCAGGACTAACATTACCTAGGTTAAGACATATAAATAGGTGTTTTTAAGCACCTATCGGTGCTCAAGAATTCGATCTCGACGAGCACTATAGTGTCAATGCTTTATTAGAAACGGTGTATCTTAATGCTTACTATATTTTTTACGGATCCTTGTTCTTGTGGTATTCGTATCCTTTTATACCCTTTAGTTGAGTATTGTTTTGTCCATATTACACCAATTCCCTGTTGGGAGTGGTCAATCATACTTGCTGAAGTCGGCTCTTATGTCCTGGTCTGTTGAGGATTATCCTGGTTGGCTCAGCGCCGAGAATACATGTCCCGGTAACATGGCCGACCACTGTTTCGATCCGATCAGGCATCACTGCTCGGCTGTGAGGACGGAATGATTTCCTCCCCTAATTTCAAGCAATGACATGGTCAGCTAAGAACTCCCACAATACTTTTCTATTTACTCCCCTCACTTTGTTACATTATTGATAAGTCTGGTAGGTATTGCTGCAAAACAGTTGAATATGCAATGAAATGAAACCTTCTAACAAAAGATTCATAAAGCTTGCTACAATGTGAGTTCAATCCTATGAGTCAAAACACAATGTCTATCGTACATCTAAATTAACTCTTTGTTCACATTATTATATTGTCTTGTATTTTTCTCCATACGTGAAATACCATTTTTTGTTCAGATTATTTTGTAAAACCATTTTGGAAGTAAGAGATTTCCCACCAGTCCACTCAACCTTCCAAAATCCAAACACAGGGTTAAGGGAATGCAAAAACACATTTGCTAACAATTAACCTTCAAGTTTCAAAGACAGAATGGCACAATCCAGTGTAGTTAAAGAGCAGGAAAAAGTACTTGTACAAATATCGACCATGATCTTACTAATTCGTGAAATCAAAACAAGTGCAGACATCAAATATTCTCCATAAGCATGGAAACCCGGATCCTCTGAACCCCTAAAATCAGATTGCAGAGAAACAAAGTAGGGAAAGATATGAACAAAAAATATCATACAAGTCACAAAAGTGAAAAAAATAGAGGATAAACTGAATTATGTATATGATACAATTTGCTTTGTTGGAAAGAAGGAATGGAGTTTGTGTGTGTGTGTATATATATAGGGAATGATCACAAGCTCTGTTACAAGGTGGCTAGTAGCCATATATGCAAGAACAGCCAATAGGCAATAATTCCTAGCCTCGCTCTCGGACGACTCATCAGAGCTCGGCCACCAGATACCCTGAGGATAAATAGGAAAATAAGTGTCACAATTTATGATGGTAATTTATCTATGTACATTTATCACATTTGTGTAAGGGGCCACTAGTGGTGCAGTGGTAAAGACACAACTCAATAACATTAAGGTCTTGGGTTCGAGTCTAAGTACAGTCACTTTGTGTATTATTACCAAGGGTTAGGTTTGTCCTCGTCATTCCCCTTCCCAGACACCCATTAATGAGTATGAACTGGGTGTTGATTTTTTTATTTTTTTTACATTCATCACATTTGTGTAGTTCAACTTCTGCATAAACGTTTCAACATGAAAATGGCAATGTAAGAAGCCTCAAGGGCAAAAGCAATAAATCAACGCATAAATGATCAAAACGATTCCTCGAGCTTTCCTATTTTTGCAATAAATGCATTCAATCTTCCCAGGTTGTTTTTGCGAACATCTTATTCACCAGAAACAGACGCAAATGCAAAGCTAGGGTGGAAATTAACATTTGATAGCACTTTACCAAATTCCATCTATCCGGTCTGCAGTCATCTTCCCTTGTACTGGAATGAGACCCGATGTATTCAGGGACTTGAATATATGACCTGCAAAACAGGAATTCAACAAAAGTTGCAATGAAACCTAGTGTCTGGGAAAAACACTAATTCTTCAGAAATCGTACCTTTATCTTCATCAGTTTCCTTGTTTTTCATCAACCGGTCAGATTCCGAATCAATGTCGATTGCAAGGTGATCGTTTGATCCCTTACGCAGAGTTCGCGCATGGGCAGCGGAAGTGGATGGACCAACTACTTTTTTTGCAATGGGTCCCTGCATAAGCAACGGGATGAAAAATTATGGGTGCAGTTTACTTTATTGTGCAATGTAAAGGTAAAACTTTCGTCAGTTAATGCACATTTTGGAAGGCAGAACATACATATGCAAGAATATAGACTTATTATATCAGCAGCATGTCAGTGCCACAAAGCATTAATCTCAGCTTAGAATACTCTCTAACCACCTTGCTAATTGAGAGCTCCAACTCTAACTATTTAATGATTAATCCTAAAACTCGGGCGGTTAGTACATACATGTGCTACCAGATTATTATTCTGAGTACTGTGCCATTTAAGCTACTCGATTAACCCTTTCTGTGCTTATATTTTGGGGCAATGATCCAATGGGTCATCACTAATCATTTTACAGTTGGCTCCACAATTCGGCTAATGTCCAAGTTTTTTGGTATAATCAAAGGAGATTTAGTCTCTCATCTTTTCACTCAGAGGATCACTTGAAAAGCCTTTGCTTCTGTGGGTGTACTATTATGTTGTAGGTGTTCTTTTGTCTTTCTTGTTTTCCGGGTAAAAACGGCCTCTTAGCCTTTCATTTATCTTAAATTCATCATCCATCAAACAAGAAAATGTTCATGGCAGCAGAAACCTGAAGGCTTGTGCAAAAAATGACCAACTACATAACATATATAATAATTAGAAAAATGGATTTAGTAGAAAAAGTTTTGGACATTTAGTTAACAGCTAGAGAAAAAATCAAAATTTCCGTAAACATAAGCAATACATATGGCATAAAAGGCGTGAAAAGAACCCAGAAGAGCATTATAGCAACTTCTAACTTGCCAATCTAGATAAACTTACAAATATGCATGCAAAGGTCTTCTATATATCTCAACTCAGCCAAACATCTTATATGGCACGAATTTCAAAAATGAAACTCATATACATCAATCGTTTATCAATCCAGAAACTCACTCCTATTTCATAAGATATAGTGTTAGGAAAAAAGCTGAAAAGGGAAAAAATATAAATCTTACCACATCTTCAATTTCAGTTATCTCTGACAGAGTAGGCAATGAAGGTGCTTCAGAGATGCTTGTTTCCTGGGCAACCTCAGGTGAAACAGACCTACTTTGTTTAGAATCTTCAAGAAATTTAATCTTAGTTGACAATTCATCCACGACATTCTGGCTTCCAAGCAACTTGGCGCTGAGTTCCTGGGCTTTGGATTTTGAATTTTCAGATTCTAAAATCACAGCTATAACAAGCTTTTCTAAAACTGACACGAGCCCCCTCACACCAACAAATTTCAGGTCCCCAACCAAATTATTACCTCCCAACTTCTTAATTATACTTTTCAAAGCAAACTCTAGCTCAAATAATTCATTCTTCATCTTCTCAAAGTCTTGCTTGTCTAAAATCTGTTGTTCAACCTCCTCCTTCAGACGTTCAGTTTCGTGAACCTGTTTCAGAAGGGTTGACTTCAGTTCTTCCTTCTCATGAGATAAGGAGTTCATGTGATACCGCAATGGAGCAACAGCATCAACGATGTAGAAGAGCTTCTTTGCATGATCTGAAATATGCAAATCAGTATCTCCTATTTCAAACTCTGCAAAAGGGACCTCAATGTCATTTATCTTATCATAGAGAGCTTTCACTTGGGATGCTGACATCAAAGTTTCTTCAGCCTCTGAAAAAAGAACAATGAAAAGAAAGGTTAGAGGATATAATAAACAATAATAACATATGTTCAGTAAGACTGAACTAATAGAGTTACCTTTTTCCTTAATCAACAAAGCGTTGCGTAAGAACGAGATTTCTGTTTCTGTGTCATTCATCTTATCCTCCTTCGCCTGATAATCCTCTGCTTGAAAGCTCATCTCTAGGTAAGATTTCTGTAGTGCTTCTAAATCACTCTCCAATTTTGAAATCCTACTCTGGTTCAAGTCCCTTTCTTCTATAACATTTTCCAAATTTGCTCTGGTTTCTGTCAATTTGTACTCCAACTCTTTGATGGCACCAACCGATGCATTCCTTAAATCCCCAAATTTTTTAATTAGACGTCCAACTTTTCTAGCAGCCAGAGACAAGTTCTTTGAAGTCATTAGGTATTTGCTACTGTCAGGTCTCTGCTGATGCTCAGCTACTGCATCTCCACTGACTTCTCTCACTTCTGGGATAGAACACAGTTCCACTGGATTGTTCTCAATTTCAGTCTCCAGTTCTTGAATGACATCAGTACAAGCAGAAAGTAAAATCATACTCTCATTTTCCAAAACTGCAATCTTAGTTTCCTGCGCCTGTCTAACCATTTCAAGGTTATTCCCCTTTTGCTTCAAAGATGTAATTTGGTCAAACTTAACCATTAGTCCATCTCTAATTGCTCGTAATTTTGTCAAAAGGGTTGCAATAAATTCATCCATGCAAGCAGAAAAACCTTCCACGTTATCTGCAAGAATCTTGTTTCTGAAATGAAATCCTTCCACTGTTTTACTGAAATAGGATTCTAAACTATCACCATCTTCGGCATTGCACTGACCCTTGTTCATCTCTCCATTAGCAATGTTGTCAAGGCCAGCTGAGAACTTCAAGAGATGGGAATATTCCTATACACATGGAGAGAGAGAGAGAGAGAGAATCGGTGAAAAACTGAGACTTTAACCAAGCAAAACTGTAGAAATGAAGACGCAGTAAAATCAAAGCAGCACTCATTCTAACAGTGCCAGGAGTTCATTTTTGAGATCAGTTCTCCAGTTCAGCATCCCACTCACCCACTCACCCCGAACGCCCTTGTTGATTGATATTATGCCTTCTAGTTCCACAAGGGGTGAAAATTGAGGGGATGATCTTTCTATCTTGCAATCTCGAAATTTTAATAAATAAGAGAGCTATATTTGTTCGTGATTAACATCACGTTCAGAAGAGTCTGCTCCAAAAAATCGGCAACAAAAAAGATACCAAATTATTTATTTGCGGGGGAAAAGACTCCAAGAGGCAGAAACGACGGAGATGCATGCCACACCTTTACCCCCCACCTTGGCAGTGGGGGTTGGCATGCCCAATACGTAGAATTATTTGCACAAGCCATTTTGTAAAGCAATGTGTACAACAAATCAATTTCAGCATTTCTTTTTTGCATAGGTAACATTATTTACAATATTACCTTTGTGACAGCAGGACAACTTTGCATTGTTTCCGATTCCACTTCGACAAAATGATCCTTCATGTCTTCTAGGAGAATGTCCATATCCCTGAGGCGCTCAAATTTTAGCTCAAAGCTTCGCTTAAGTAAGGACAACAGGGTGTCATCTTTCAAAAGCAACTGAAGACTGTCAATGTGACTGGAGAGCTCCAGAGACCTACTCTTCAAGCTCCCAGTAGTTCCAGCCAACTCTTCCATACATGCATTTAACTTGGTACTGAGTGTCACCATCTCCTCTTCAGTATTTTTCTTTTCACCAACCAGTTCAGAAACAATATTCTCTGCCTTCAACAAAGCATCTTCAAGCAATTTTATTGTCGAGCATGCATCTGCAAGCTTGCTACATTGGGAATCAGCCTCTTCTTTCAGCTTCTTCATTTCATTCTCCAAATTAGTTCTACCAACTTTCACAGTATTATTTTCCTCCAAAAGCAAAGAAATATTTGTCTCCACCTCAGACAGTGCATATTCAAGTGATTCTATACTTCCGTAAGCCTCTGTAAGTTTCGCAGTCTGGATCAAAACTTCTTCCTTCACTATTTGCAGCTCCGTCTCTGCTGAAGCTCTACAATTGTGAACTTCTTCTTTCTCATTCATGAGAGTAGATATCTTTCCCTCAGATTTTGATAAAGCATCTTCAAGCAATTTCATTGTTGAACAAGCCTCGGCAAATTTTCCAGCTTGGGAAGTGGCTTCCTCCAATGCTTTTTGTAACTTTTGTTCCACATGCGTCTTACCAACTTCTAGTTCCCTCTTTTTTTCAGCTAATTGGCAAATATCGGTCTCCGCGAGTGACAGTGCCTCTTCCAGTGATTTCTTGGCTACACAGGCTCCTGCTACTTCACTGGAAAGAGCAGCATATTCTACTTTCAATTTCTCTAATACCTGGTCCACATGCATCTTTTCAACTTGACATTCATTAACGTACCCTGCAAGCCACTGTACCTTTTCGACAGGGTCTTCAAATGTTGAATCAATGGGAATAACGATCCCATCAATCGACTCTATCACTCTTTGTAACAAGGTATTGCTCTCCAATAAAAACTGCTCAAACTGATCCTTTTGATCTTTCACACTCGTGAGATCAGATTCCAGCTTGGGTATCACTTCCATGTCAGTGGATAATTTTCTTATCAGATCTTTGCAATCACCAAGTGCAGATTCTTGCTGCTGTAACTCAAGCTTTAACTTGTCGATTTCTGTAGTCTGTTCATCCAATTTATTTTTCAAGTTTTCTCGATCTTGAACTAATCCCTTGCCTTTTTTAACTGCCATAGATAATTTTTCCCTCAGTAGTGCAGATTTTACCTCTGAACGTTCCAGATCTTTCTGAATAGCATTTTTCTCATTTTTCAGCGATGCTATTTCGGCAGACACATTTCTCAACTCATCAGTTAGAGTATTCACCTTTGATCTAAGAAGCATATCTTCTTCTAATAGCTTCTCACACAGCATCAACTCCTGGTCCTTTACATACAACAGAGTTTGAATTCTTTCAAACGCCTCTGCCTCGAGACCCGAAGGTTCAGAGGAGGCACTGCTTTGCTCTTTGAATTTGCAAATACATCCTTCTATGAGCACAGACACATCAGAGGGAGGCTGATGGCCGTGTTCTTGACAGTCTATTAAAATCCCAGATGCCTCTAGCAGCATACTAACCATTCGGCCTTTCTCTAATGAAACATGACACTCCTTGTCAACAATCTCTTCGTACTTGTGAGAAAGTTCATTCAATTCCTCTTGAAGATAAATCTTCTCTTGTGTTTCTGCTAATAGCAAAGTAGTTAGGCTCTCTATCTCTTTTTGTGCAGATCTGCTAGTTCTAGCAATTTCATCTTGAATTCTATAAGCTTCTTCCTTGGCCTGGAAAAATGATTTCATGATCCAATTGACTTTACATTCCAGGGCGGAAGATGAAACATGTTCTGGTAAATCAATGACAGATAAAGCATCTACGAGTTTGTCATATCCCAGGGTCACATCCTTCAGTCTAGTTCTCTCATCCACAAGCCATCTAATTCTCTCCGTAATATCAGCAGACTGAAATTCATGGGATACAGAGGTCTCAGACAAAATTTCTTCACACCGTGCAAGAATGGTGTTCCTTTGGGAGAGGGCTTCCTTCAGTGAAGAAGCCAAAATTTCAGTTCTAACCGACTCCTCCTTACTTATTTCAAAAGCCTCGAGAGAAGTTGACTTCTCTTGCAATTCAGTCAAACATCTCTCAAGCTCACTTGTTTTCTCAGCTAGAGACTGCTTCAATGAATCTCGCTGCTGAACCAATGCTTTCCCTTTTGTCACAGCCAAGCTGAGTTTTTCTTTCGTATTAGCACACTTGGTTTTCTCGTGTTCAAGTTCTACTCCGAGTTTTTCAACATCTTTATTCGCCAGCTCCGCCATTTCTTTGCCTTTGTCAAGCTGTTCCACTAGCTTCTTCTTTTCGTCTTCCAAGTTACTTAGTTTTTGAACCAAGTCTACTTCCTTTCTTTTAAGCTCGAGCAAGACATCACGTGTGGTACAGAAAGTTGTCCCAAAGTCATTTTGTACACTAAAATCTGACCCGACTTCAGTCAAACACTGCTGAAGGAGATCAATTTCATAAAGGAAATGATTATACTTCTCAATCAGAAGGGAAGTGTTCTTCTCAACACGAGACATTTTCCCACAAACGGAATCATCCAGCAATTTTTCTTCCGTAACTGTCATGGCAAGAGAAGCTAACACCCTGTCTGTAACAGCCTCAACATGATGTTGTTCATCACTAACCTGCAGTTATGTTTTTCCAAGAATTAGACCAACCCGCAAGCAAACTTAAGAAAAAAACAACAATATCTTGAGATATATGGAAGTTCAGTAACCTTTGCATGAAGATCTTCAATTTCTTGACCCTTCATAGAAAGCATAGCTTCGAGCTCTCTAATCTTTTCCTCGTTCTGTAACCGCACATAAAGGAAATGATTATACTTCTCAATCAGAAGGGAAGTGTTCTTCTCAACACAAGACATTTTCCCAGAAAGGGAATCATCCAGCAATTTTTCTTCAGTAACTGCCATGGCAAGAGAAGCTAACACCCTGTCTGTGACGGCCTCAACATGATGTTCATCACTCACCTGCAGTTATGCTTTTCCAAGAATTAGACCAACCCGCATGCAAATTTAAGAAAGAAACAACAATATCTTGAGATATATGGAAGTTCAGTAACCTTTGCATGAAGATCTTCAATTTCTTGACCTTTCATAGAAAGCATAGCTTCGAGCTCTCTAATATTTTCCTCGTTATGCAACCGCACATCCAAAGCACTCCGAACAAAATTGGAGCATTCAATCATCATATCATGGAGCGGGTTATCAGACACTGATATCTTTTTCTCGATCTCTCCCATTTTTTCTCCATGAAGTCCCCCAACCAGACTGATATTTTCATCAAGCAATGAATGTTGACCAGTAAGAGCCTCGAGCTGATGGCAAAGATTAACAAGTTCTTTGAGTAAGGCATCCCTATCTTCCTGCGTGACAAGTACAATCAGTAGCAAGAGCCAACTCATTCAGCTGAACAGAAAACTAACATAGATAGATATACAACCTTATATTCCTGTGTTCCATTGGCTGACTCATGTACCCGAGTATCCTGCATATCGTCCTTTTCCACTGAACTCTCTCGGGTATCAGGAATGGTCATTGATTCCTTGTTATCAGAAAGAATCAACTCATCTGGGCAATCAACAAACATTTCCTCCTTTCCTCCTTCTTCTGTCGCTCTTACATCACTTGGGACATATTCTACAGAATCAGCGCCAGTCAAAGAAACCACACTGCTGAGGTCAACATGATCCACCTGAAGGGATCTCGGTTCCCACAGTCGTTTTTGGTTAGCATATTGATACAGACACAGTGACCAATTTGGGTTGGGAACTAGTCGTAATGGAAATGTATGCCCTTTCTGGTTTGCTGTTTTCAGAACTAATATTGCATAAAACTTAACACTACTTGTTTTCATCTCATTTTAGGTTGCTGTTTTAAAATTTGCATAAAGCTTACTGCTGTCCCATAAATATCTTCTTTACCAAACTATTCTAAGAAAACGAGTTTTGAAAACCGTTAACCAAACAAATTTCTGAAAAGTGTTTTGCAAAACTGATGCTGAAAACCACACAAACCAGGGCCTACACACAGAGATAATGATGTGCAAGAAACAAATTGCAACCACCCAACACGAATCCATGAGCAAGTACAAAAAGGAACACATGGTAAAAAAGTAGAAGTTAAGTTCATATTTCACATTCCCTTGTATAATGTGTGAAACTTCAATTCTTTCAGCACGAATTTACAAATTGCAACACTGGGTCGTGTGGCCGAACCGTAAACAGAGAAATCCTACCAGATCCATTTCATACAAGTGTTCACATGCAGGGAGGGCAGCCGCAGCCCAAAGTTTTTTGCTCTTACCCGGAATCAAACTAGAGACTTGCGTTTGTAAGGCAATTACCCCCAGGGGTGTCAAACTGGCAGGGGACGTTTGACAGCGGCACGACGCACCCAAAGCACGACAAAAACCAGGCACGACACAGAACGGTATAAGTTGGCACGGGGCACGAGTTTGAGCAGGCACAGCACGGGGCACGACACTGTCTAAGACGGCACGTGACACGGAACGGAACGGGCTGATACGGGCACGACACAAGCACGTCACTTTGTCAAGGTGGCACGCGACACGACACGGCACGACTATATTTTAGCACGACACGGCACGAGCACGGAAGTTGATCTGGCACGTTACAAGCACGACCTGAAGTCAACGGGGCACGCGGCACGGCACGACTATATTCTAGCATGGCACGGCACGAGCACAGAAGTTGGTCTAACATGGTACAAGCACGACCCGAAGTCAACGGGGCACGTGGCATGACACGACACAACTATATTCCATCACGGCACGAGCACAAAAGTTGGCCTGGCACGGTACAACACGAAAGTAGGACGGGCACGACACGGCATGGGCACGGCCGGAGGCAAAAAAAGAATTGTTAAATACTTAATTTCTTTCATTCTATGTATTTTTTATAATCCCAAAAAAAGGAAGAAATGGTGTTTGGTTGTTTCAGTGAATTATATATTTATATGATTATATAGAGTTAAAGTGAATTCAAACAAAAACGAAACGAGAAAATAATTTACAATTTTTTTATTTTATTTTATTTTAGAGAGAGTTTGGGAAAAAATAAGCTTTAAAAATATTTTATATGATTAATAAATTATGAATAAAAAATCAAACGTAAAAATTTGTGCTGCGTGTTTAAAAAAGTTAGAAAATAGTAATTCTTTTAGAGAGAGAGAGTTGGAGAAAAAAGGAAAAAATTTACAAATTGTTTTTTTATAAAAGAAATAATAGCAATTCAATTCAAATTATAGGAATTA
>NMUG010004216.1:0-14055 GCA_002855965.1 Monotropa hypopitys | reverse complement strand
TTTGCTGTTCTCTCTCCTTCGATTTGTTTATTTCAATCATCTCCCAATTTTTTTGTTCTGAATTGTTTTTGGTATTACAGTAGGAAAATTCCCCCAACGTGTCCGTATCCTACTACTATCTTTAATATAAATAAAATAAAATTTTTTTGTATTGAATTTTTCTATTTTTTAGTTCTACTACTATCTTTAATAAATTAAATAAAATTTT
The DNA here is from genome assembly GCA_002855965.1 of Monotropa hypopitys. Lineage (NCBI taxonomy): Eukaryota > Viridiplantae > Streptophyta > Magnoliopsida > Ericales > Ericaceae > Monotropa > Monotropa hypopitys. Next base: position 13,847 of record NMUG010004216.1, on the reverse strand, counting down.
ACAAAAATCATTATATATATATATATTAACTTGTCACCAAACGTGTCCCGTGTCCTAGTTTTTGGAAAAATCACGTGTCCACGTGTCCATGTCGTGTCGTATCCGTGTCCCGTGTCTGTGCTTCTTAGCCTTCAATGATTGTGAACTACATGAGTTATGTTATGTTGTTATGTTGTATGATTATTTCTAGTTGCTTGTCAAATTATACCTGTAAGTTATAAGTTATATACCGGCAACTTTATAAAGTTATATATAAGCCTACAAAACCTGATTTTCCTCATAAAAAGCACCTTCATTTTTTATGATTGCGTTAAGCAATATTTATCCTTCTATGTGTTCTGTAGATAGATTATACACAGCCCATCTCAAAAGAACCCACAAAAGAAACCATCATTGCTGATGGGGATAGCCAAATTGGAACAGTTGGATGTGTAGCTGTTGACAACCAAGGAAATCTAGCTGCTGCAACTTCCACCGGAGGATTAGTCAACAAGATGGTGGGAAGAATAGGTGATACCCCGGTTATTGGTGCAGGAACCTATGCCAATAGCTTGTGTGCAGTCTCTGCCACTGGAAAAGGCGAATCAATAATACGCGCCACCGTGGCACGTGATGTGGCGGCTCTTATGGAGTACAAAGGGCTTTCTCTAAAGGAAGCGTCCACTTATGTGGTGGAAGAATGTGCACCAAAAGGCACTGCTGGATTGGTTGCTGTGTCCGCTAACGGAGAGGTGGCTATGCAATTTAATACCTCAGGTATGTTTAGGGCTTGTGCTACGGAAGGCGGGTATTCTGAAATTGCGATATGGCCATCTGTTTGAAATTAGATTAATCGGTTTATTTGGTCTCTGGTAATTTTGACATTCTGAAAATTTGATTTTTTCCCTTTTGGCTGTTTTCCAAATCCTTCATAAGAAAGAGGGAGGCCATGGAAGGGGATGATTTCTGTTAGAAGCATCAGACTTTTTGGATATGATAAATCTATTAATTCCTTGATTTCTAAAGGAATCATGAATTGTTAGATGGACCCTAAAAGAAAAATAAATAAATAAATCATAATGAGGACTGTAAACCGCTTGAATATGTTAGTAGAACCAGCATGCGGTTCCAGAGTGCACCCCGATCGACAACAATCGTTGTCCAAAAGTGATGCAGATCGAATAGCTCAAGGGTACTTGGAAGGTGCCGCATTGGTAGCGTGTGCTAATAGTATCGCCTGAACTGAATACGTCAGCTCGGCAAACCAGAATCAATCCGTTCTTTTGGTTCATGAGCTCGGCCAAGCACCTTTTTAGGAATCCAAATATACAGAAGTAATCGTCTCATCCTAACGACCATTTTCGACTAACGGGTAGGCTGAAACACAAAGTTCCCATGCTCCAATATTTGAGGGAAGTTTTGGTTGGCCGTCATCTACCTTCACGACCATTTTAGCTTGACAACATCGGATCTTGTGCGGCATCATTTCGGGTTGCCGCACATATTGTTGGGTCAGTTCTTCTGTGTTTTTTGGTCTGTCTTTTCGTTTTTCTTGCTTGGTCCGATCTGTTTAGGGCCTATGTGTTTCTCTTTTCTTTGGACCAATTTGTTTATAGCCCTAGGGTTTGTTTCTTTTCTTTTAGGGTTTCCATATGCCCTATTTATATCTGTCGATAGTCATGGTGGCAATTTAGTTGTTGAATTAAGAAAATTGTGCTCAAGCTTTACTCGTTCTTCTCATTCAATCTGTATTTTTAGGAATAGATTGTTTGAAACCTTTGTCCTGGTATTCTTAGGAATCAAAAGAATTAAGAGCCTTTACACCTGATATTCAATCAAATCAACAGGTCTAGAGAAGAGAATCATTTTGACATTCTTCGGAATCAACGGTTTGACTATGTTTATCCGATTACCCACATACCACACTGCATCAGTTGGTATCAGAGCACCAAGTTTCAAATCCTTAAAACAATGGCACCCAGAAGAAGACCAGCCCAGGAGATTACAAAAGACAAACTTGATAGACTACAACAGACGGTGGAGAATCTAGTGGTTAGTGTGGCTTCTATTCAGATCCAGTTACAGCCACAACAACATCAACAACCACGAAACTCCACCCTCATATCAAGGAAGAAGAAGAGTCAGATGATGCTGACGACACTGTTCTAAAAGGCCCCGCCTGGGGTTGCTTAGGCCCCGCCTAGGTGCTAGGCATTAGTGTTCCGCCTACGTGACGCCTAGATGCTAGGTGATAGTGGTCCGTCGCGACTAAGAAGAAATATCATATATTTGATAACCAAATCAAACCAAACAGAGTCTTAAGTCACAAATATTATATATTTGATGTTATAGAAAAGTTTAATGTATTATTCATTATTGCATTAAATAAATATTAATTATATTAATAAATAAATAACCGTCTAGTCCCCGCGTAGATCCCCGCGTAGATCCCCGCCTAGGCCCTCGTCTAGACCCCTAGGCGCTAGGCCCCTCTCGACCGTCTGCCTAGCGCCTAGCGCCTCTTAGAACGTTGGCTGACGGTGGTGAAAGAGAAAACCCATTGCTGGGGAAAAACCAGAAAGTGGACCTGACATACGTCCACGATTTCCATACAGGAGGGAGGACCGAGAAGCTCCAGTCGATTCGCCTAGGTGGGAGGCAGGATTGAGAATAGACATCCCAGAGTTTCAAGGTGGGATGAAGCTTGAGGAGTTTCTCGACTGGCTATTCGCCGTCGAAGAAGTTTTGGAGTTTAAAGAGATGCCAAACAACATACGAGTACCCCTCGTGGCTACAAATTTTCGAGGAAGGGCTACGGTGTGGTGGAAGCAACTGAAGGTCAATCGCGCACGAATGGGAAAACGAAAGATTGATTCATGGGAAAAGCTATGAAAACACCTACATTAGATATTTTTGCCCCACAACTATTCTAGAGTAATGTACCAAAGGTTTCAGAACCTAAGGCAAGGTGCAAAGATAGTGGATGACTACACCACTGAGTTTTATCAATTGATGGATCATAATGATCTCGACGAGACAGATGACGAGTTAGTCTCTCGGTACATTAGGGGATTGCAAATGTAGTACCAGGATACACTCAACATGTTTGATCTGTACTTTGTTTCTGATACGCACCAGAAAGCATTGCAGCTGGAGAGGCAAACAAGATGGCATTCGACTGCTCAGCCCTGGACGACGTCCAGTAGCCGCACTACGACCCAACAGGAGGTTGGCCGAGCTGGAACTGTGTCGAGCTGAGCACTCGTTCCCAATCGAATAAGGCCCATAGCTAGCGGTGCAGGTTGCTGCTTTAAGTGCGGGGAACCTGGACACAGATTTGCGGATTGTAAGAAGTCTACCATACAAAAAGGTTTGTTCATTGATAATGAGGGTCTAGTAAGAGTAGAGCTGGATAAGCATGAGGCAGATCCAACTGAAGAGCTGATCGGGGAAGATGACAAAGAGGAGGAGCATGTTGTTGGGGACTATGGCCCATTGCTAGTAGTCCGCCGAGCTTACCTTACACCCCAAGATGCCAGTGGGGATGGTTTGTTGCGAAATAACATCTTCCAATCTAGATGCACGGTCGACGGCAAAATGTGCAAATTTGTCATAGACTCGGGAATATGCAAGAACGTGATATCCGAGGAAGCTGTTCGGAAACTAGGTCTCATAACCGAGAATCACCCCAACCCGTATAAGCTAACGTGGTTGCAAGAAGGGAAGAAGGTAACTGTGTCAAGGTGCTGCTCAGTTTATCTATCCATTGGGTCAAATTATAAAGATCAAATATGTTGTGATGTCGTAGAAATGGATGCTTGCCATATCCTGTTAGGGAGACCTTGGCAATTTGATCATGTCGTACAATATGATGTCTGGAAGAACACCTACAGTCTTATATCAAACAATGTGAAGGTTGTGCTATACCCGAGCAAGGAGGATACTCCGAAACAGGTATCCGAGAAGAACCCCAACTTACTGACCATACAAAAGTTTGTAAGTGAGATGGTGGAGTCCAGTAGTCTATTTCTTGGTGGCAAAGAAGCAAGAGTTGGTTGACAGCGAGTGCCAGCTCGAGAAGGAGCAACAATAGCTAGAGGAGGTTCCTGAGTTTGTGCGGGACCTGCTTACATAGTTCAGAAAGGTGTTTCCCGAAGAACTACCAATTGGGTTGCCGTCCTTGCGCGACATCCAACATCAGATTGACTTGGTTCCAAGAGTTGCCCTACTAAACCGCCCACATTATCGTATGAGCCCAAAGGAGCATGAAGAACTGCGGCATCAGGTGGAGGAGCTGATAGTCAAGGGACACATAAGGGAGAGCTTAAGCCCTTGTGCTGTGCCCATACTATTGACACCCAAGATAGATGGATCATGGAGAATGTGTGTGGACAGCCGCACAATCAACAAAATTATTATGTGGTATAGGTTCCCCATTCCTCGGTTTGATGACCTGTTGGACCAGCTCAGCGGGGCTACCGTATTTAGCAAGCCAGACTTAAAGAGTGGCTACCATCAAATTCGTATCCGAGAAGGCGATGAATGGAAGACTGCCTTCATGACTCGTGAAGGTTTGTACGAACGGATGGTCATGCCATTTGGCTTATCCAATGCTCCCAGCACCTTTATGCGGTTGATGAACCAACTGTTCCGACCTCTCATTGGGAGGTTTGTGGTAGTTTATTTTGACGACATCCTTATTTACAGTCGTGATCGTGACACGCGCATGCAACACCTATTACAGGTCCTATCTCTATTATGGGAAGGTCAATTCTTTGCTTCCTGAGAAAAGTGTTCTTTTATGATGGCCAATGTACTCTTCCTAGGATACATGATGTCCCATGATGTAATTTCTATGGATGAGATGAAGGTGATGGCTGTGCGAGGATGGCCTACTCCAAAGAACATCCATGACATTAGAAGCTTTCACGGACTGGCTTCATTTTATAGGCGATTTATTTCTAACTTCAGTACAATCATGGCGCCAGTCACATACTATATGCGGACTGGCCAGTTCTTGTGGTCAGAGGCCACCACACAGGCGTTTGAAGATATTAAAGACAAGTTAACTACTACTCCTGTGCTTGCTTTAATATATTTTATTAAACCTTTTGAACTACATTGTGATGCCTTAAAGGTCGGAATTGGGACTGTCCTCAGCCAAGGAGGACGGCCAATCGCTTACTTCAGTGAAAAGCTGCATGTGGCAAGAGCCAATTACAGCACATATGATAGAGTTCTACTCCATCATCCAGTCTTTGAAGCACTAGTATTTGTAACGGCCTAGATTTTCAAACCATTTTTTTGAAAATATTATAAAATGGTTGATAGAGGTAGGAGGAAACTCACTGTTCAAAGTGTCAATCCGTAAGGCATCCAGTAAAGTGAAATAGAATCCACTAATATAGTACAAAGGTATAGAAGAGTACAAAGTACGGAAGAGTAATAAGTACAACAACTGACTACAATATCTACAAAAGTAAACTGAACAGAAAGAAAAAGGGGAGTGACAATGTCCACTGAAAATCCTGCAGCTACTCCAAGATCTCCACTCGACAAGTCCTTCTATCCCTGCACACAGAAGACTAGGGGAAAGGGGAAGGAGGTCTGAGTTATCCACGCGTTCAATAGGAAACCACTAACTACTAACGAGTATGCACATAATGTGTGTGTGCCCAAGCGTCCACATGCAAACATACTGAAAGTAGAAAAAGGAACAAGACTAGGGAGAGATGCAAATGCATCCTTAAGTGCAATGAATACAAATGCTATACTGATAGTGAACACAGACTCTACTCCTCAAAACCCTGAAGGGCACAATGAAATAGTTTCCAAAATCCAACTAAGTGGACAACGACTCAAGTACACGTCAACACCTCTACCACTAGGGTAAGACAATCACAAGGGCCTACCAGAAGGACCCAAAGAACCTCACTACCAAGACCATGCTTACCAACTTACTCCACAATCCTCTTTCAATCTTCGACAATGTTATGGATTGGATTTACTCATAATTTTGGGATATTTGAATGATTGAGGTAAGTTTTCTAATTCTCTCAACCTTATCAAAACAAGGGAGCTATACACGTTCACCTTGACAAAATAAGGGATAATCAACCTTTATTCATTATTATTTAGGTTTTACTGCATATTCCTAACTTGTCAAGATAAGAGGGTCACGAATCTCAACCTCATCAAAATAAGGGAGTAATCAATGTGCTACGCTTCTCCTGAAACCCACTGGCCCGTGTTTTCAGTTTATTCCGAGACTTACATGGAAACTCGTATCTCCCCCTTTGGCGAAAGACTTGTTCCTAGATCCTCACCCGTTAGTGATCACTAGGGATTCCGTGACTTACGGAAATACGTATCTCCCACTTAACACGTTTAAGGGTGATCAAAATCACCTTGGGCACCAAATACCCATTAACATCATTATATAGGTTCACCTCTTTGATTTCATATAATTTGTGAATTAAGAGTGAAAGATTCAAGATTGAATTTAGGTAGCCCTCGTAGGACACATTTCCTATATTTGACGTTTATTGCATGTATTGAGTTCATTCTTTAGTTCATCAAATCACAATTCGACCTTGACAATATCAAGGCAGACCATCACTTCTTCCAATGCCTTCCACCTTGAAGATATAAGTTGGCTAGTTGACCCCAAAAGACACATTTTCTACCCGAAATTCTCAATGCATCTGCACATTATATACAATCATACACCACTGACTAAAAAATACAACACCACCACACTCCATACCCCAAACCAAGCCTTTCACACACGCTCACAAATCAAGGACATTGAAAGAGACACATGCTCACAATCAAAAGGTACCCAAAGAAGACGCACGACAATGTCTCATTCCCCTCTTCCTTGGTCACTCTAGTAGTCAAGGTTTCTTCAATATACATCGGGAATACGAAGACGTGAATGAGATGGTAACTAGCCCGATCCCACGAAGACAATATCATAAGAAGAGAGCATCTATAAGAGGATATTGCACATAAATAAGAGTGCACGAGGTAAGAACATGATTATAAAATGGGTGAGTCTCGCAATGTAACGGTTCAGAAATTTATAAATCGAATTTAAAATCTTAAATTCGGTTCTATAGATTTTGATCGATCTTGATCTCAAAATCTTCTCTTGATGGATAATATGTTTGATCCTTGAAAGTTGTAAAGAATTTAATTTGGAATCCAATGCAACTTGAATCGTCTCAATCGGAGTTCGGACGAAGATTCTATGTCCAAAATACTCCCAAGAAGTTTTTGGGCTAGACCACAACACGTCCGGTTCCACTCTTCCTTGCGACCAGTTACGCAGCGCGATCGCAAGCGCAACCGGTTGTGGCCCGGTCGGGTGGAAAGTCTGTTGAAGCTTAGTAAGGGTGTTTTGGTCATTTCTCATGCATTTTTACACAATCTATATGTGTGGGGGTGCCTTAAATCACCCAGAACACTTCAGCTCCTCTCTCTCTCTCTACCTCCCTCTTATTTTACCCTCAAATCCTCTCTCCCTTCTCTCTAACTACTAGAAGATTTGGTTAGGAATTGAAGAAAACTTCAAGGGTTATCGTCGACAAGGGTGAAGAGAGCTACGAGGCGACGTGCTTGGATCGTGCATGTGGGTGTGTGTGGTAGTTGTTCTCTCATGTTTCCTTCCCTCTCAAATCTAGGTATTTTTGTATACTAGGGTTTGTACCGGGGTAGTTTTGGAGAGTATGAAGCCCCTTGCCTTGGTTTTGTGTGAGCCTAGGAGGTCTTATCCTTGGCCTTCAAATTTATGAAGGCCAAGTATTCGATGAAATGTCAATTTGAGCTTTGACGATTGGAATGAGTCTTGGGATGTATTCTTGAGGTTGTAGGATGTATTGATGGACTAGAAGAGTCATTGGGTGGCCTTGGAGATTTAATGGCCACCATATGTTCGATAAAATATCAAATTGGATTTGTGGACTTGATTTGGGAATTTGGCGAGTCGTCGTGGAGTCATTTGAGAACTTAGAGCTTCCTCACGTTCTATGGTCACTTGTAGTGTCTTGGTTTGGCTTAAGAAATCCATAGACCAATGTGATAAATCAAATGGTCTTGTAACTTGTACAAATTGGGGTGGCCTCCCTTGACATCTTCAAGGTGGAAGGCATTGAAATAAATGTGGTCTCCTTTGATGTGGTCAAGGTTGAGTTGTGACGTGTTGAACTAAAGAATGAACTTAATGTAAGCAATGAATATCTAATATAGGGAATGTGTCCTACGAGGGCTACCCATGTGCAATCTTGAATCTTTCATTCGAAATTCACAACACCATAAAATCAAATAGATGAATCTATAATGATGTGAATGGGTATTTTGTACCCAAGGTGATCTTATAACACATATTTAAGTGTTAAGTGGGAGATACATGTTCCCGTAAGTCATAGAACCACTAGTGATCATTTCTGGGTGATCATAGGAAGAAGTCTTTGGACCAAAGGGTTAGGTAGAAGTGTCGAATACAGAAGTAAAAAGAATCCTTGAAAAACGGTTAGGTTTGACCGAAAAGATTGATTTTTATGATTGGATGATGCACTTTGGGCCTACCGTACAACCTATAAGGCATCCATTGGCATATCTCCCTACCGATGGTTTTTGGAAAGACGTGCCATCTACCTATGGAGCTTGAGCATAGGGCCATGTGAGCCATATGACTGCTGAAACTGTCAGAGTTTGAAGATTTACGGAATTAAGCATATGCGAGTTCACACATTTACAAGGATAGGACTAAGGCATTTCATGATAAAAACATAATTAAAAAGTCCTTTGGAGATAGAATAAAGGTGTGGCTCTTTAACTCTAGATTGAAACTATTCCCACAAAAATTAAGGTCTAGGTGGGATGGTCCTTTTATCATAACTCGTGTCTTCTGCCATGGGGCCATTGAAATAAGAGATCCATGTATGGGCACCATTTTCACTATAAATGGCCAAAGACTTAAGCCTTACGTGGAGAGAATCAATGATGGAATACAAGACGAGACCACCATGGAAGTAATTTTCTTGGTGGACCCCATTTACAATGAATAAGAGCTTTAATAAAGTCTAGGAGACTTAAAATCCATGGAGGATGAGATACCTTCAATGTTTGCCGTGCTCGAATGGCTGTTTGATAGTCTAGTATAGTTGCCATTGTAGCTAGTTTTAGTGATGTCTTATCTGTGATTATCTTGGTAAAATATGCATAGTTGTGAAAGGTGATTGGAGGTCTTTCAATAATGGAAAAGCCACAAACAGCACCTGAGAGAGACTAACCTGCTGAATATCGACCTACCCAGGAATACTAGGAGACTTCTTCTCTAATGCTTGCTAAGTCAGTAAAACGGGGAGAAAAGTATTACTCGTATCTTCTACGTGAAGGAATGGTGGGTTAGCTTAGTTATTTATTTTACTTATTTTCTTCATATTTTTGTTGAACTAACATGCAGAACCATTTGGCCCAAGTTGGGGGATGCCACTCTTTACATGTCCTATTATTCTATGCTTGTGTCCAATGAGGACATTGTCCGGTTTAAGTTCGAATATGAGGGTATTCACGCATGTTTTCAGGCACAAATTTTTTATTTTCTTGTTAAGCCAAATTACAACCCAAATTGACTATTGGTACTTGATAGGAGTTGATGAATGCCATCCGGGTGGAGTCTTGATGTAATTTTATTTTTTTTATTTAAACTTGAGAACTTGGGCACAAATAAAGAAAATGAACATAAAGAAAAATTCATTGGATTTAGTTGATTTTCTATGCTTGGATAGAGTTTTTCTACAATCATATTTGCACATGCACAACAAGGATGATTGTGGATTTGGATTTTGTATACACACTTGATCTGCCTTGGTGAGAATTGGATGTATTTTGTTTTCATGATCCCTATTAGTCCATAAAAATAATAATGAGAGTATAAATTGCATGTGTCCTAATTCATACTGAGTAATTGGGCCTCTAGCCTTAGTAAGCACTGAGTTTTTGCATAAAACGGTGTGAAGGATGGAAGGATTTAACATCGATGGTCAGTTTTGATTTGTAGCCTTTTTTACTCGAGCAAGTAAATTTGTAGTGGTGTCCTTTACACCTAATGCCCTAAGACCCATTTGGTTTAGGTGTCACTGATCGAAAGCTCGCTATAAGGGTCAATTAAAAAGCTTAAGAAATCAATTCATTACACAACCATTGAAAAAAGGAAAAAAATGATAAATACTCTCTTGCACAAAATGAATAAGGACGGGAGGGATTGGAAAAATAATTATATGTCTTGATGATTACGTAAGGGTTTGAGTGTGTGTATCGAATCTAAATTTAGATGAAATCCTTGAATCATCACTTTACACATGCTTTGTAGTATCTCTCTATCCGAGTACAATATTAAACTCTGTTTTAATGGCAAACAAATTAAAATGAATCAAATTGAAGAGTTTTCTTGTTTAAGTTTCACAATAAATGATTCATCTTGCCTTTACATGTTAGAACATTTGCATATTCCTTTGATAGTCTTTGTGCTTAGTTGGGGAGTGATTGAGACTTGCATAGTTGTTTTAGTATAAATGTGTTTTGTGGGTGATCACTATTGAAAACCCTCATGAGACCATACTTGTCCTATTGGGGCCGCCTGAGGGTTCAAATTGAGAAAATAAATAAAATAAACAGTAAATGAGAGCAAGTAAATAAATAAAATAATAAGGATAGTTCAACTATCCTTATTGTTTGATTTATTTAGTTGCTGTCATTTACTGCTTTATTTTATTTATTTGCTCGGGACTAGTAAAGTGTAAGTTGAGGGATGAGATATGTATGAAAATTTACCTATTTATACTTCCTAATTATACATTTTTTGTTAGCCCCGAAACCTTGTATTTAATAAATTTTTGTGGAGTTGCAACTTTACTCAGATTTTTAGGGACTAAGCTGGAAATAAGCTAATAAAGTCCAATGTAAGAAATCAAGGTCAAAAGCTCAGAGTTTGTATACAACCATATCCATATTGATGAGCCAAACAACGTTGAAGAAGAGCTCGAGGTCCAAACAAGGAAGTAAAAGGGCCAAAAGAAGGAAAAACATCAAATCTGCTAGCCTAGTCCGAAAGAATGTCCATACTTGTTCGGATGAAGGTTTCCAAAAAAATGCGAAAATAGACAACAAGGCTCTTTCGAACCAACCCATTCCTCGTCTGGAAGAGGGTGACGAAGGGCTCGTCCGGACAAACATTCACACTCATCTAGATAATGGGCGCCACCAGAGTGTGTTTCCTAAACCTATTTTGACCTAATTTGAGAGGAATTTCGTGGGGAATTGCCTAAGCCTATTGAATAATGTACACATGTATTAGAGAATCTCTTTACACATTTTTGACCTATTGTAAATTCCCAAGGAGGCTAGGGAGAATTCCTAAGGCGACTACCACCCAAATTCAACTTCTTCCTTACCTTCTATGGCCATGACCATCTCTATGGCTGGCTAATCCTCTACATCTAGGGTAACGTATGAAGCTTGTATCTCTACTATATGTTCGATTGTATTTTGATTCTTTGGATTGATTGTATAATTAGAAGATTCATTATTGAATGAAGTTTTTATTCTTTCAAACTTTTGTGATTGTCTTTTCCAGTATTCAATCACCATTCATACAATGGTGCATTCTTGAACCCGTAAGATAGATTATACACCATAAGGCAGGTCATGTTGCTTGACAATCCGTGCCTTTGAGACAGATTTGTACTGGTGAGACGGACTGTGCTAGACGCGACGATAGTCTATGCTATCCGGCAACTCGTGGATACCTTTCGACAATATTCAATTGGATTGCAACCTACTGTGGTGTCGATTATTCCAAACAATCATGCACGTTATTGCGAATCGAGAGTATGAGTAGAAAGTTCATTCGAAACCCTAGATGACCTTTCCATATTTGCAACTTTCCTATTTGATTACTTTCTTAGTTTCTCAAAATCAAACCCAAACTCAAACATCTTTCAGAATTAATTTAGGAAACTTAATTTTATTATTAAAATGTAGGCCACTTTTTCTGTGATCTATCCTTGACTTACCACTACTATGTAGTGTTATTTTATTGTTATAAATATTATTTTTGATATGCCTACGACAGCGGTCACTTAGTCGTCGTTGCAGACGTGTTTTACACTCTCTTTTCTAGGGGATCATGTTTAGCATGTCCACTTATTCAGCTGTAGCTACAGTTAGGCATAATGGAGGTCCTTCCGAGTCATTTCAATTGACCAGTAGTTTGTATAAGGTTTTATCACTTTTGATATATCAGAGCATATTGTACTCTTTTAGTACAGTTTATGAGTTGGGTCTTGGCCTTGTTTAGCCTAATTTGTATTATTTCAGCACTTGTGATTAATGAGTTTTATTTTCTGTCATATGATTTTGTTTATGTAGAGATATTATTGGTTAGTTGTGTTGATATTTTTCTTATACCGCCACATCACTTTAGGATAATTAACTCGATAATTGTTCGGATTGGGACGTGACACATTTTGTAGACCATACTCTTCATAATACTTCTTTGCTTCTTCATTTATTTCAAAAAAACATCCCAATTGACGATGCTTTTAATCCTTCCCTTGCATTGTTTGGATTTGAAAAATCATATTTTCACAAAATATCTTCCATTGATTATTAAACAACTCAAACTACAAATACAAAATCATACTTAGTAAACTATGGAGGACAAACAAAAAAAACAACAAAAGAGTAATAAAAAATAGATATAGGTTATTGGATATAGGATGGTGGCGATGTGGCGTGGATGTAGTGGCGAGGTGGTCAAAAATTTGGTGTAAAATATTTTGGGCAATATGGTCGACATGGGCAATGTGGTGACGATGGTCGGGTGACGTGGTAGCGGAGTCCTTTGCGATGGTCCTTTGACTGTATTTGGCGATGGTGGGGTGTTAGGGATTCACGATGGTCAACAATTACGTCTTCGTGGTGGCAATTGTGTGGCATTGTGCAATGTGGTGGCATCGTCATTGATGGTGGTCGGCATTAACATTGTGGCGACATGAGGGATGCCAAAATGTCTCATTGCAGATTGATTTTTTAAGCACTCTCTCTCATGGTTGATCTCATTGATGGCTGAGAAGGTTAATGTCTGATCACCGACATTGTTGCCATGTGGATGGTCGCCGACGATGGTCTCGAATGTTGCCTCGTAGAGAGAGAGAGAATAATTTTCAGGATTGTTTTTTCTCGAATTGTAGAGATAGAATAATGGGCCTGATTGGTTTAATATTTTAGACAAAGGTGTAATCTCAGCCCTTGAAATGGATGGATGGAATTGAGTGTCTAAAATTGTGTTCAAATGTCACTACAAGAAATCTTACTTCTACCAACAGTTAAAACCGTTATTAAAAACACTCAAACCTATTGCTAAAGGCCTGAATATAATTGTTAGGTAAAGCATTACAATATATCCGTTAGAACAGGGTTTTAGTAACGCTTTTATCAAATGATGGTACAATTATTTTTTAGTTTCTTTAGTAATCCTTAAAACCATTACTACAATCTTATTTTTTAGTAACACTTTATTTAGTAAGATTTAAAACTATTAGTACATCCCATTATTTGTAAACGATGAATAAACTTTTAGTAACACTTGAAACCATTGCCATAGACAATTTTTAATAATAACTATATATGTCATTCCATAGCATATTATTCCTCAAAATTCTTAAAAATCAAATCTATAATTTTGAAGGCATGAAAAGTGCAATTTCATTTGCAAAGAAAAAAGTACATTAGTTTTTATTTCTTAAACATAACAAAGACCAATAACAAGGTATAACTTGTCCAAAACTTGTCCAAACAAA
>NMUG010004215.1:0-14056 GCA_002855965.1 Monotropa hypopitys | reverse complement strand
TCCTTCAAGAGTTTTATATTGTCATAAAAGACAAGAAAGGAGTAGAAAATGTAATGGCTGATCATTTGTCAAGATTGTCCTTTAGTGAACACGAGCATTCCCTGCCTATTGTGGACTCTTTCCCCGACGAGCAATTGTTTGCTGTCAAAACTTGCCCGTGGTACGCTTATATAGTGAACTATTTGGTCACGGGCAAAGTTCCGAAAAATTGGAATCGGCTTGAAAAAATCAAGTTTTTGAGAGAGGTTAAACGATTCTTCTTTGATGATCTATACCTGTTTAAATTCTGTCCGGATCAAGTGATGAGAAGGTGTGTAGATGGGGATGAAATAAATGGAATCATGTCTTTTTGTCATGCCCAAGCATGTGGGGGCCACTTTTCTGCTAAAAAGACCGTAGCCATGATTTTACAATCTGGTTTTTACTGGCCCTCACTCTTTAAGGATGTGTACGCTCATTGCAAAACTTGTGGGCCTTGCCAACAACTTAGAAGTGTGACCCGGAGGAACATGATGCCCCTTAACACCATCATTGTGATAGAAGTGTCCGACTGCTGGGACATTGACTTCATGGGTCCCTTTCGAGTGTCAGAGGGATACTTGTACATCTTGTTAGCTATTGATTATGTGTCCAAGTGGGTGGAGGCAATTCCATCTCGGACCAATGACCACCGGGTCATTGTTAAATTCATGAAAGAGCATATCTTGTCCAGATTTGGAATGCCTAGAGCTGTGATCAGTGATCAAAGGAGTCACTTTTGTAACAAACCTTTTGGGCTGCTCATGGCCAAGTATGGCATAACACATAAGGTTTCTGCAGCTTACCACCCACAGACCAATGGACAAGCTGAGCTTGCGAATCGTAAAATCAAGACCATTTTGGAAAAGACTGTTAATCCCAACCGTAAGGATTGGTCACTTAGGTTGACCGATGCCTTATAGGCATAGCGCACTGCTTACAAGACCGTATTGGGGATGTTCCCATACCGGTTAGTTTATGGGAAAGCATGTCATTTACCTGTTGAGATGGAATACCGTGCTTTTTGGGCCATTAAGAACGTCAACTTCAATTTGTCCATGGCCGGTTCTAAGAGGAAGTTAGATCTGAATGAGTTAGAAGAGTTGAGGAATGAGGCTTATGAAAGCTCGCGTGTGTACAAGGATAAGGTCAAAGCCTTACATGACAAAATGATTTCAAGAAAAATATTTGAACCTGAGCAAAAAGTCCTTTTGTACAATGCGAGACTTCATTTGTTTCCTAGGAAGTTAAGGTCTAGGTGGTTAGGACCATTTGTGGTGAAGAAAGTGTTTACTCATGGAGCTGTGGAGATAGAGGATCCCACCAATGGTTACATTTCCAAAGTGAACGGGCAGAGGTTAAAACCATTTCTGGAAGATGTTAGCAAGGAAGAGCTTGTGGAGGAGCTGTTGGATCTAGTCTACCTGGACCCTTCAGTTGAATGAGACATTTGATAAGGTTTGCTTGTACATAGTCAATTTTGGTTAGTTTGTTTTTATATTTTCTCTCTTCCTAGATTTGCTTGATTGTTGTCTTCTTTGCTTTAAGCATTGAGGACAATGCTCATGTCAAGTTGGGGGGAGAGGCTTAGCCTGTTTGTTTTACTTCATTTAATAAAGTTGGACGGTCTAGCATAGCCGCCTGCCTCTTTTATCCTTAGGAGGTAAGGAAGAAAGTATGGTCAAAAAGAAAAAAAAATTTAGTGCTTTAATGGACTTGCTTGAAGTCAATGGAGTGCGTACATTGAAAACTTGGGATCATTCCCGAGTCATTATTTCCACACCAAGTTAGGAGGCATTCAAATGGCTGGAGAAGAGAGCTTATTGAGAGTTATTTTTTGCTTACTTGGGATATGATCTTTAGATTCAAACTTAGGTGCATTGAGAGGCCCAACTCATTCCAAGTGGAGATCATTTAGTCACAAAGTTAATTTCATTGGGCCTACCTTTCTTTGTTGGGGAAGTATTCATTGAAATTGTATTCTAGGAAACTGTGTGCCTTAGGGGTTAATGTTTAAAGAAAATGAGTCATGGCATTCTTTGATTGAAAAACTCAGAAACATTGTCACCATTTGGCCAAAATTTTGAGCTTGTGTTGTTTTCACTCTTTGTTAGAAACTTAGGAAGCCTTTGGTGTCAGTCTTTCATTGAGTTTGGGGGAAAGAGAAGCGAAAAATTTATCTGATCTTGAGTTGTCCTTAATAGAATCCCTCCTGAATTCTTGGAAGATCAAGCCTATATTTCCGGAAAACCAGATTCTGACCTTTACCGAACAACCTTCTCCCAAAAATGTGATGTATGAATTCCCGGGAATGGACCAAATTGTGCAGTCAGTTATTGAGCAGTTCTATGGAGTCCCGGGAATTGAGAAATTGATGTACCGGGAGTGTAAGTCGCGGTAAATGAATTTTGTGAGCAAGGGCTAGCAGAGCTCTGAACTCCCGGTAATGTAGCCAGTGAACTCCCGGGAATGAAGCATATTGCGGGACATAATGAATGAATTTCCGGAAATTAAGTCTCATTTTTCCGGTAATGTGTTTTCCCTTTTTATAAACCGTGGTCCCAATTCCCGGTACTGAAGCGGGAGTTCAAACAGAGGAGAGTTGTGCGATTTTTTTTGCGATTCTGGAGTTTTGCCAAATTCATCCCCAAGATTTGGAAATTGAAGGCTGTGAAGAATTCAACAGATGCGATTGAGGATCACGACGGTGAGGGAAGTCCATCTTCTTGGAATTGTCAAGTAATTTTGAGAATTGACATACCTCCATCAGTTTAGGGTTGAGCTGTGATTGTTGATCTTTTCTGAGTATTTTTGAACTTCTGAACCATGAGGAAGAAAGAGGGAAAATCCTCCCAACCTTCTGAAATTGATAAATCACTGAAGTCTCAGGCCACTAAACAAGTGGGTGAGATTTCCCAACATGAAACCCAATCTGAACAAAATCTTAACCCTGAATCTTCTCATCCAGCCAAAGAAAAACAACCCTCTGAGAAACAAAAGACCAAACCAAAGAAGACATTCAAGCCAAAAGTGCACTTCCCTGATAGTGAACAACCTTTGAAAAAGCTTAAAACAATCCTGACCAAACTATCTTCTAAGAAATCAACAAATTCTGATGAACCAACAATCCAACCCCCTGAGCTGAATCTTGAAGCTGTACCCAAACCTACCACTGAGCCATCCACTTCAAAACCAATAACCCAATCCACACCTGACCCGAAGAAAACAGAAAAGAAGGGAGGGAGGAGAATCTTGAAAAACTTCAACTGGAAGGAGAATATAGAGGGGAGGGCTGTGATTTGTGAAAGAGAAATTTTTAAACACAACCAACATCCTTTCCAACTCCAACGTTCTTCCAAAGCCTGGGTAGTGAAGGAAAACACTAAACAATACATCAATCTTCTCTCCAAACCTTTGGAAAACTTGGGTATAAAAACTTGGTTTGAAGACATCCCTGGGTATGTCCTCTCATGGGTACAAGAGTTTTACACCACCCTTGAGGCAAAAGAAAAAGAAAGCAGGGTGAGTAGAAAGGTGAAAGGAAAAATGGTTGTAATCACAGCTGATAGAATTGCCCAGTTCCTCAAGTGTCCTAAGTTACAAAATGGTGAGGAGGAATACCCAAAAATAGGATATCAGAGTTTGGAGGGAGAGGCATTAGCTAAGGAAGTCTGTACAGCAGGAGGTTTGGAGGCCTTCAAGAAGGGGGATGGAAAATTTAAGCAAAGAATGTTTAAGGAGGAGGTGGCTCTGATGAATAAGGTTATCCACTCAAATATCAGACCAAAAGGGTCAGAAAAATCACCCACCTTATTAGAAGTTCAATTCATATATGCGTTAATGGAGGGGAGAAAAATTGATATCCCTGAGATCATGTTCAATGTTATCAAAGAATTTAAGGGGCAAGCCAGCTTGAGAAGTGGTCTCCCCTTTCCATTTATGATCACTACCTTCTGTGAGGAGTTTGGGTTGAAACTTGGGGCAAAAGACAGATGGGATAAGCCTACATTTGGACCCTTAACTTCAAAAACTATTGGGAGAATGATTCCTCAAAGGCCAAAGACTGAAGAAGAAGAAGACAGTCCTCCCCCTGCTGATTCATCAAACCCTCACCCACCTGCTCCTCCACCTTTACCAGTTCACATAACATCTGAACCTCAATCTCAACCAACAACAACAACCCAACCTCTAATCCCTCAAACAAGTCAAACCAGCCAAGAGATGGGTGAGTTGAAAGAAATGCTACAAAAGTGGATGGAGGACCAAAGGGAAGAAAAGGAGAAAACAACATTGATCTTGGAATTAGTGAAAGAGAATGCTGAAAGGATCAAAGGCTTGCAAGATAAATAGAAAGAACAAGGACTGCATCTAGAGGAAATCAAAGAAGGACAGAAGGAGAAGGTTAAAAGAATGGCATACCTGCAAGATGTGCAGGGTGATACTTTGAGGAGGCTGAAGATTGTTGAAGGCAAATAGGAAAAAATGGAACTGGGAGGGAAATGGGTGATTAAAGAGTTGAAACAGTCCACCGAGAGGGAGCAAATCCTGGTACTAAGTCAAATGGAAATGATCAAATGGGCTAGGGTGAAGCTGTCCCTAGCACTTCCATGTTCCCACAAATCACAGATACTGATATTGAAGAAATACCAGCCATCATTTTTGCTTCTGTCAATCTATCCTCAGAGCCCAAGCCTACCCGAGATTAACCAAGAATTTTGGGAATGATGGGGGGATTCTAGAAAAATTTTATTTGTGTTCTTGATGTTTTGTGTCTGTAAAAGAATCTTGGGAGTTTTGAACTGCTAATTAATGTTGTTATCTTTTTGTTTTGAGTGTGCTTCTGAAGGAAATACCTAACTGTGAGGTATGGAAACAAAGGGGGGTAGTTAACCAAGCTGAATTACATGGTTTCCATACAAATATTTTTCTACCCTGTTAACATTACAAGCCTAAAGTCCTGAATGATCCTTAAAATATTTACTTCTTGAGGCACTAGTTGTTAGAATGCATTATACTCATCTCTGTCTTGTGTGATTGATTTTTATTCAGACTTTAAGTTCTGGGGAAGGGATTCATTGGACTGAAAAACATTGAGAGAATCATTGATTGTGAGTGAACAACTGAGAGAAGTTTGGATCAAAGCTTATAGAAGGGGGGTTTCAAAATATGCCTAGTTTAGTCTAAGGTTTATACCCTGAGTTTTGTTGAAAATTTCTCTCAATTTGATTTCCTGAATGGAGTTTGGTTGAATGTTTTTTACATAAGGGCTGTTTGAATGGTTTAGGTATGATCCCTGGTTTCTTAAATGTACAAACTTGCTAGGGACTAGCAAGTCCTAAGTTGGGGGGTGTGATTGGCACTCAAATGTGCAAATCTTAGCATCATTTCCTCTAACTTTTGCATAAATTCAATGTTAAGTTTGCAAATTGGTTGAGTTGAATGTTAAATGATTAATTGGATTGTCATGAGGTAAAGTAGGCCTAACATCTGTGGTAGAGAATTTTGCATGCTAGTCTGAGTTGCAGGACATTCAAGAAGGGGGCAAGAGATCTCAAGGGGAAAATGAACATGAATTTCCGGAAACCCACATCAAGTTTTCGGGAAATGGTGAAGCAAGAAGATGGAACAGCTGCTTGAAGTCCCGGAAGAAAAGCTCAGAGTTTGCGGGAGAGCATGAAGGAAAGTCAAGAACCATGCCAACTTCCGGAAGATAGGAAGCCAATTACCAGAAAATGACTTCACGGCAAAATAGGAATGCAAGCAGAGAATGGCAGTCCTCGGGAGAGCAACATGCGGATTCCCGGAAGAAGGCAGGTGAGGAACCACTCAGGAGCAGCAGAGAAGGAGACTCCCGGGAATGCACAATTCAACTCCCGGGAGAGTAAGGCAAATGAGAAGAGCTGAGAAGCAAATTCCGAAAATAGAGGGATGGACTTCCGGAAGAATGGAGAAGAATGAAGACCAAGCAGTGAACTCCTGGTAACTCATAATGCACAATTCCGGGAGTTGGTAGTCTGGATATTATACGCGCGAGAGGGAAGTTTTAAAGTGAAAAGTTGAGGGATTCATTTGTAATTTGAAGGAAAGGAATTAGAGCAGGTATAAAAGGGAAAAGATTCAGTTTCAAAAGGGACGGATAACAAATTTCAGTTTTAGATAAGATAGAAAGTAGTTTTAGGGAATTTTCTTCTTCTCTCTCTAAGTTTTTCCTATTTTGGATTGTTGCTATTCAATTTCAAGTTTAATTTCCTTGCATTATGTGGTGATCGGACCCACGCCCTTGGAAGGAAAAGGACCACATAAACTGAACACCAACGAGTCGGACTATCCGGCCCTACCACACCGAAGGGTCCGCATTGCGACCGAAGCATGGCCCCCGGAATGCACCCTTCGGCTCCGCCCCCGACTCCTTACCGAACGGACCGGACCATCCGGATGGCTTCCCTCTTGTCCCTGTCGTGGGGAATTCACCATAGTACCCCGTCCGTACGACGTAACCCGATCCACCAAGCCGTCCAGGCCCAACTTGAGGCCCGTGATGAACGGCCCACTCACCATTCGTGAGCCCCAAGCCAACATTTCCCTATAAAAAACCCTCTGGGTACTGTTCAGAGGATCCTGACCCAATCTTTGATCCCCGACCGCTGATTGTCCGGCCTCCTCCGTTTTGTGCTTTATCCTCTTCTCCTAACGGTTCTAACTTAAGCATCGGAGGCCCCGTTGGTTAAAACCCCACCGGCGGGCACTCACCCTTGTGTTGCAGGAGCCAAGCAGAAGGATCCCCATTTACTTGTTTGCAGGGTCCACTCTCACCTCCGGTCAAACCGACTCCGAGTGTCCGAAGGCCAAGCAGTTCGAGATCACCCTCCGGCAGAATCAGGTCACCACACATTAGATAGTGAATTTTCTTCTATAGTTGAACTTAATTTCCAGTTGTTGTCGATTTGCCTTTGAATTCAAGTACTGTTTTATTCAATTTCGTTAAGGATGGGTTTGATTTTCAAGTGTTCTTCAGTAGAATTAGTATCCATGAGTAGCTAAATCTCACAGGATCTAATTCAATGATTTGAGTTAATGTAAGTGCAATCTCTCTCTCTCAATTTCTGGAATCTGTGTATTATGAGTTGGGAATTGGTTTTGTGTATTTTGGGAATCCATTGTTGAATGAATTGTAGGTTTGATATGTTGTCGACAATCATCATATTGGCACATCATATGCTTACTCGAATTCAATTTTTCAATGGCAAGTAATGATCATCACAAATCAATTCCTTATTCTATTTTATGATTTTAATTGGATTTCACGATTATCTTCCGTAATCATTCTAATGTTAGGTGAATGATTATGAGCCATTGATAGAGATAGAGTATGTAATTGCATTATCAATGATCTGAGAATTAGATCCTACTTTCCTTAATTGCTTTTCAAGTGCAAATTTGTTTTAGTTTCATTGAATTAAATATCAATCCAGAAGGCTGTATACCCACTTCATCTCAACTTCCTTTTTCTCACTCTTCACTCATAAGCACTATTTTGAAAGCAAAATTGATTTCTCTTAAGTCCCTGAGGAAATGACCTGGTCCTTACCAGAACTATAATGCTTGACGAATCATCCTGTTTAATCAATTTCATCTATACTTGGGTGTGTTGATTCAATATCGAATTTAAGTCTCATCTGAACTAATTGGTTTTCATAATCAATTGTGTTTTTAATTGTTTCCACATTTGGAGGCCAAGCAGTCGGCCCCGACAATGTCAGGCGCTGCCCTCTGACAGCATTGGGCGGCAGAAAAGCTGATGAAGCGTGCCTGACATTCTGCGGGAATCACTGAAAAGCTGATTATGTGTCAGGCGTGTGTCTGCCATGTGCGCAAAACTCGGGATGCTGTCTCCGAGGGAATCTTTGCTGCCAACAAGGCATTTGTCCTGTCCGGCCAAAGAGATCCTCTTCGGCGTAGTTGGCTGTAGACCGGGCCGTCCTGGGCAATGAGGCTTCTGCACAGAAGTGTCCCCAAGGGAGCCTCTCTCGTCGGTCTTTGCTCTGTTCAGTCGCATGACCTTGCTTTCATGTGCTCTGGGCTATCGGCGCGTCTGTCATGACGTCACGTCTGACACCTGTCGCGTTATTGGCTGTCGTGCACTTGATCTGGCGGTTGGGCGGCCCTACGTGTCGCGCTATGGTTGGTTGGAGCTATGGCTGATGGGACACCGTGCATGCGTGCTGTAAGTTTGCAGCGCCGGCACAACTCTCGAGGCGCTGTAATGATTGCGGGAGCGGGGTGACCGTTTGAGCCGGTTCAGACGGTCACCCGGTTTTGGCCTTCAGGTCATCTCCTATAAATAGAGGGCTTATGGTTTGTTCTGAATCCACATCTCCGGCCACCGTGCTACCAGCCTCCCCCCAGCATTTTCTTCGTCGTTCCAACCTTCTCCTCTCTTCCAAGTGATCTCCTAACCCTTCTCTGTGCATTAATGATGTTTATTTTTGCGTTCTTCAGTCGATTTAGCGACTGTTGGGTTTGGAGGTTCAATCTTCTACCATTGTTGTGGTCTGGAAGCTCCCTGTGAGTTTCTGGGTTGCGGAGGTTGAAAATGAATGCTCAAGCCCTTCTCGGCCGAGCCGGACTGGCCTTGGCTATTGGTTGAAGACCAAGCCAAGGATTTCCCTGTGCTTAACTGCAAGGTTGATGTCGGGCCGACTAATGGTGCCTTCTGCTTCTGTTCTTTTCAGATCCAGAGAATGGTGCCGAAGCGGAGGTCCGAGAAGTTCAGGCAGTGCCTGGACACTCTAGAAGAGCTTTGCCACTTCAGGGAGGAATATGACGTCCCTGACGATGTAAACATCATGATAGCCCCTATCAACCACACCGAGCCAAAGCCGGACCATGCCCTTCTTCCCATCATTGCCGTTATCGAGGGGGGAGTTCGGTTCCCCTTCCATCCTTTTCTCACTCGCTTCCTCGGCGAGCTACGTCTGGCACCGTCTCAAGTGACGGTTAATGTTTTCCGCATTATGATGGGAGTTGCGGTGCTTAATGAGACCCTTCCTGAGCCAGACTGACTACACTTTATGGACATCTTCGGCTGCTACTTCCTTGGATGGAACAAAACGTCCAAGAAGTATTACTTGGGCCGTCGGCCCAATCAGTCCGGTCTGATTGCCCACCTGCTGGACTCTGATAAATATTCCAAGGACGTGATGATCCTCTCCGGAAATTTTTTCGTTCCACTCCGTAGTGGCCATGGCAAAAATAGTTTCTTTTCCTTAGCTTTTCTGATTGCTTGCTTTTTCTTCTGCAGACGTTGGGACCCTGAACAATTTGAAGGCCCAGGCCGACGTTGATAGGGTTAGGACTTTCTCTGCTCTTCCCGAGGCAAGACGCTCGGCCCCGATGTTGTTGGAATACACTCCAACATACACCCACACACTTCGACCGTGACCCTCCCTGGCCGAGACTTCTGCTAGGCGCTCAGTCGGGCCCTCAAATGCAAAACCAGCCGAGCCCTCTGCTACACAGTCTGCCGAAGAGGGAGAGATAGGGCCGAAGAAGGTTATCAACTTCGAAGATGAGTTTTTGGGCGAGAAGACTGATGGCGTGGCCGCTGAGCCCATGGTGACGGTTTTGAAGGAGCCACCGGCTGGCCTCCGAGCTGATAACATTCTGGCCGGACTGGTTAAGACCCTGGGCAGGGAAGAGGGCCCATCAATCTGAAGATGCGTCCGCTACCGAGCACTCTACTGCTGCCACAGAGAAGGCTCATGCCCAAGACCCCAAGACCCCGGAGACGGCAGGATCCTCCCAGAGGGAGGTAATTCTGTTTGAGCCGAAGCTCTCCTTTGAGGGCATTTTTGTCGAGGTGGGGGACACACTGGAGGAGCGCCCTGGCATGGCGATGGCTCTGCTCCAGGCCTTCACGCTACCGAAGGAGGTGGAGCATCTTCCCTCCGACCCTCGGACCTGCTTCCGAAGGATGATGTACTATGGCACAATGGTGAGTACAATTGTTTTTAATTTGTTGATTCTTTATCCTTCGATATGTGCGTTCATAACTTGACTTCTTGCAGATGATGCACGCTGGCATCGGCGTGGATCAGCGCATCGGCCAGCTACAGGCTAACCGGAAGCTGGCAGACAAATCGGCCGAAGAGAGCCGAAAGAAGCTTGTTGAGGCTCAAGGGTCCTTGGCCGAGATGGAGGAGAAGAATAAGGGCCTCCTGTCGACGGTCCAGATTAATGTGGCAGAGTTGAACGCCAAGAATGCTCGGCTGGGGGACCTCGAGGCTGAGAATCTCCAGACTATAAAACTCAAAGATTTTATGTGGAGATGGAGGACCTACAGAACAAGGCAGCTGCCGAGGCCGAGGAAGAGTACGGTAAGGGGTTTGAAGAGGTCGTGGCCCAATGCCATGATCAGGTGGGGAAGCTGAAGGAGAAGCTTTTCCAGAAGGGTTGGGCATGTGCCAAGATTGCTTACGGTGCCGAGGACAGTGCTGTCGGCATAGGGGAGATTCCCTTTATGAAGACGGTGAAGGGTGGAACTTGGCTTTGTGATGCTCCGGTAGCCCCTCCTGCCGTCGACACTGAGATGGCGGTAGCCCCTCCTACCGTCCAGAGCAGGAGCAGATCTGAGCAAACCAGGCCCTCTGCTTTGCACAAGCTAGGTGAAAGGGTGGAAGAAGTCCCTGCCCGGCAGAGGATCAACGAGGACCGTCACGTCAGGCATCGAGTCTCGCCTCCCCGGCACAGGGAGGAACGTTCAGCCGCCAGCCGTCAGCCACTTGTCTTTGACCGCCTTGGGCCAAACACAGTTCCAGCAAACGAGAGACCTCATCCAGCACGGGAACTGTTGCCCCTCTGGGACCAAAGGCACAGTGGTCACGGAGAAAGGCAGGTACCCCATTCTGAGCAGGAGGTCACCCAGAAGAGAAGAAGGGAAGTTCTGCCGGCTCGGACCTATGAGCCGTGCCGACAGGAAAGAGTCCCTTGCACCCCATTCTTTCTTGAAATTGAAGCTGCAAGGCCTCCGACAGGTTTCTCAGCCCCCAAGTTCAACAAATACGACCCCAAAATGGATTCGTACACTTACATCGTGCACTTCAAGAAGATGATTTTCCTATACTCTGGGGAGAATGCCTTGATGTGCAAGCTGTTTCTATCCATCCTAGGTGAGGTTGGGTTGCTCTAGTTTGACCAGCTGCCAGCAGGGTCCATCTCCTCGTGGAGAGACCTCTCAACAGCCTTCCTGGCTCGATTCATCACCAGCACCAGAGTCAAGAAAGAGGTTGATTCCCTCCTCGGCCTTCGGCGAGCGAAGTCAGAATCTCTGCGCCAATACGCAACCCGGTATTGGGACCTCTACAATGAGATTGAAGAATGCGACCAAAAAATCGCAGTGACATCTTTTAAGATCGGCCTAGACCACTCCATCCGAGAGTTCGAGGACTTGATGCTATTTCCTCCATCAATAATGAATGAGCTTATGGCCAGAATCGAGCTTCATGCGAAATTGGAAGAGGCCAAGGAGGAGAGGAGCAAGTCCGAACAGCGCTCTGGCCACGACTCTACCAATAACAACAGTTCGGCCAGGAGAAAGGAGACCAACACAGTCCAGCCGGGGGAACCAAGGACCTACAAGCCGTACGAATATGTGGCCCACACCACTGTCTTCAAGCAGCCAACCTTCATGCTCCTTCGCAAAATAAAAAAGGAGCCATGCTTCAGATGGTCAGAGAAGAGGTTGTGCGCTCATAGAGGTGGCAACGATAAATTCAGATGCTCCTATCACAGGGAGAAGGGCCACCTCACCGCCAACTGCCGAGCTTATAAGGATTTTCTCGAAGAGTTGGTCATTGCCGGCCACCTCGGGGAATTCATTGATACAGAAATGACGGTGAATGCTGTGCCGAAGGAAGACCCCAACAAACCGGCTCTGCGCATCATCAATGTGATCCACGGGATGGTGGATCACTGACGAGAGGAGCAGCTTCGGTCTGAGCTCCAACAGATCGAGGCGAAGGAGATCCTTGCCGTCCAGCCTATGCCAAAGAAGCCGAAGCTGGATTCAAGGTACTCCATCACTTTTTCTTCTATGGATTCTGAAAGGGTTCAACACCCCCACAACGATGCGCTAGTCGTCACCCTACAAATTGCCGACTGCCAGGTCAGTAGAATCCTCATCGACCTCGGCAACTCGGCCGATGTCATGTACAACTCCCTATTCAAGAAAATGGGGTATAAAGCAGAAGACCTTCAACCGACCGATGTGCCACTAGTAGGGTTTAACGTGGCGTCAGTCTGGCCGCTCGGCAAAATCACCATACCAGTGACCATCGGCACGATCACCACCGAGTTGGAGTTTGTGGTAGTTGACATCCCGTCCCCCTATAACGCTATCCTGGACCGAACCTGGGTCCATAGCATCAAGGGAGTCGCCTCCACATACCACCAGGTTATTAAGTTCGTTGGCGCAAGAGGCGTGGAGGAGCTTAGGGGAGACCAAACCTCGGCAAAGTAGTGCTATATCGCTGCAGTCAAAGGGAAGGTCACCCCTGAGCAAGTCCATTGGGTGGAGGTTCTAGATCAACCGGTGCTGGAGGACGTCGGTTCAAGTGGCACGGCAAAATCCATTGAGGACCTTGACACCATCCCTCTAAGCATCGACGATTCGGAACGCTTCTTTCTTATTGGCTCTGAGATGACCGAGGAAGACAAGGCGGCAACAATCAGCTGCCTTAAACAAAATGTTGAAATATTTGCCTGGACACCTTTTGAAATACCGGGCGTGGTCCCTGAATTCATCAGTCATCACCTTAACGTCCGGCCGGAGTGCCGGCCAGTTGTCCAAAAAGCACGGCGGTCGGCAGCTGCTCATGCCGACATTGTTATCGAAGAAGTGGACCGTCTGACCGAAGCGCAGGCAATCCGAGAAGTACACTACCCCACCTGGTTAGCCAATATGGTGGTGGTCAAAAAGAAGACCGGAAAGTGGAGAGTTTGTGTTGACTATACTAACCTCAGCTTTCCAGTGCCGAGAATTGATCAGCTGGTCGACTCAATGACCGGACACCCCAGAATGAGCTTTATGGATGCATACCGAGGGTACCACCAGATAGCTATGTTTGGCCCAGACCAAGACAAAACAGCATTTATCACTCCAAGGGGTCTGTTCTGCTACAGAGTAATACCCTTCGGCTTGAAGAATGCAGGAGCGACCTATCAGCGGATGATCACAAAAATGTTCAGCGCTCAACTCGGCGATACAGTGGAGGCCTACATAGATGACATGGTCGTCAAAAGCAAGGCCGAGGGGGACCATCTGAAAGATCTTCAAAGGGTGTTCGATATTTTGAAAAAGCACAAGCTTCGGCTCAACGCCTCCAAATATGCCTTCGGAGTTAGCTCGGGGAAATTCCTGGGCTACCTTGTCACGCGCCGAGGCATAGAGGTCGACCCATCTCAGGTCTCGGCCATCCAAAATATCAAGGAGCCCAGAACCCTGAAAGAAGTACAAAAGCTCGCGGTAATGGCCGCAACCCTCAACCGGTTCATTAGCAGATTTTCAAACAAGTGCCGACCATTCTACGAGGTATTGAAGAAAAACAACCGAAGGCACTTTCTATGGACTGATCAGTGTAGGGAGGCCCTCGGCAATCTCAAAGAGTACCTCTCTTCGGTTCCCCTAATTTCTAAACCAATGCAGGGGAAGAGTTGTATCTGTACCTTGCCGTCACACCACATGCCGTCAGCTCAGTACTGGTATACAAGAGGGGCTTGAGCAGCTATCGGTCTACTTCTCTAGCAAGTCACTCATCAGCGCCGAGACCAGGTACCTTTCTCTTGAAAAACTTGCATATGCTCTAGTTATTGTTTCAAGAAAACTGGCACCATACTTCAAGGCGCATACTATTGTTGTCTTGACCGAGTTCCCTCTTCGGGCGTTGCTTAAATGCGCCGACCTATTCGGCCGACTAACCAAATGGGCCGTGGAACTAGCAAACTTTGACATCAAGTTCCATCCAAAGACAGCCATCAAAGG
>NMUG010004214.1:0-14056 GCA_002855965.1 Monotropa hypopitys | reverse complement strand
TTCCTCTAAATAGATGCTAGACGGAAACGGGGAGCCCGCAGAGCGGGACAGCTCTGCAAGGTGGCAGAGCCCCTTTGGGGGACCCACGTGGTCGCGAACAAATTTTTTTTGGGGTTTTATTTAAAATATTATTTTATGCTATACTGTAAAAAATCAGCTCAATCGGATAATGTATAAAATTTTCTTAATCGTTTTGAATTTTCATTCACAGTTTTAAACAGTTTTACATGATAAAAATTCAAACGATCAACGAAATTTTATACATTATCCGATTGAGTTGATTTTTTATAGTATAACATAAAATAATATTTCAAACAAAAACCCCCCAAAAAATTTTTTGTTCGCGACCCACGTAGGCCCCCCACGGGGTGCTCTACCACCCAGCAGAGCTGTCTCGCTCTGCAGGGTCCCCGGATCCATGCAAGACAACCTAGATAACTTAAAAAAAGTCTAGATAACCCAAAAGTATACGAAAAGATGTGCCCCGACTCTCTACCTGAAGAGTGACTTCAATTTAAGAATTCAATCACAGACATGCCTTGTCTCTTTTTGAAATGTACTTGGCTGGTTTTTTAACGGTCCAAAATATACAGAATGTAAATCCAACGGATGATAATATGTAGAATTCAAATTTTTTTCAAAAAAATGGTTTCCTTTATTATATAGATCAGTACATATATGTGAGGGGTCCATGAGTGAGGTGTTGTATTTATATGTGATGTGTTCAAAAAAATATGACTGGGATATATGACTGGGACAAATAAGATTATGACTGGGACAATTTCCTGTTATGTAATATAGATGGACAGGGGTATAAGATATCGTATATATAAACCGAGCTGGATATAACCCGAGCTAGACGGCAAGTACATATATAACAGTTAAGATATTGTATATATAAACCGAGCTGGATATATTCTGAGCTAGACGACAAGTATTTTAGAACGAAAACGTTTTTATGTTCTTCTCGTTTGCGACAGCGGAGCCGGCATAGCCAAGCATGTGTCGAATTCTAACGAGGAGAAAGACATAAAATAACGAATTCTTTAACAGATATATGTTTGAAATCAATAAAGACAAGTATTTAACAAATAAAAGCAAATTGTATTGCTATATCTGTATAATTCTGGGAGACAACTTCTGTAGATAGCTTCTTTAAAATATACTAAGGCATAGTGTCGGACGCGGCCGATCGACTAATGTCGAACTATAGATTAGAAGACTATCAAGAGTCTCCGAAGAAAGCAAAACGATATTTACCGTGTAAAATATACAAGGGTTCAGATACTTCGCAAAGATGCGGTTGAAAAATGAATTAGGGTAAGGATCCAGAGGTTTTTAGTTTTTGGGTTGTCGGATTTTTGGGAGTACTTGGAAGTTTCAAGTGTAGAAGTAGTTTGTGTGGGATCCTTTTTTGTTGAGGGCTGCCCCTATTTATATTCAAGTAATGTCGCAACTATAGTTGCGACATTATGACTTCTCGACCCAATGGGCGGCCACGTGACCCATGAGATGGCTGAGATATTTAGGAAGCTTCCTAAATCAGATTCGACATTATCCACTTAGGAAAATTAAATAAAAATTAAATAAAAACTAAATAAATATCCTAAAAATTGAAAAAGTATCTCGGAGTTCGGAAACTTAGTCCGAAGCTTCTGTTTGCGCTTGGCCGGCCCCTTGACGAACTTGGACTTTGACAATTTAAATTTCATATTCGTGATCGTAGAGTTGGATCAGGAATATAGCAAATGTGTCGGGCTTGAACCGGACGTTTTCTGGGAAATCCCTGAAATTCGGCTCTGTTGCTTAAAACAAAGAGAGAAGCGCGAGTTGCACCTTCTAGACTGCTCAGCTTCTAAAAAAATTTGCTCCACTAGGAATGCCAAATTTGGAAGATAAGATCCGTGCAAAATTCGTTCACCGATTTCCGAGACTGTTGGTCAGCTGCACGGAGAACTGAACAGATTATCGTTACCCTCAACTAAATCCCGGATCTTGATCGGACGGATTCAGTTTTTACACTGTACTCTCTGTAATAAGAATGTCTTCGACTTTCCATTCAGAAACGGAAATTTGGTTGCTTGTGGGGGATTCTGCTCATTCCCGAGAATTCTTGACAGTCGGAGGCCAATGTCGTGAATAACGTGAGAAGCGGTAGGTGCACCTTCTAGACTGCTCAGCTTCTGAAAAATCTGCTCCACTGGGAATGCCAGACTTTGAAGATAAGGTCCGTGCAAAATTCGTTCACTGATTTCCGAGACTGTTGGTCAGCTGCGGGGAAAACCGAACGGATTGACATTCATCCGTAATTAAATCCCGGATCTGGATCAGACAGATTTAATTTTAGTACCTGCTTCTCGATAACTGATTTACGGTCAATATTCCATCTGACAACAGAATTCTGACTATGCATGCGGGATTTTACTCGTTCCCGGATATTCTGCCTTTTTCGGAGGCAGTTTCAGTGCCGTCCGTCAGAAATTTTCTTGACCGGTGCATTGGCTTTAAATTCTGAGACAGGTAAATGTTCCTCAACACTTTATCGCTGCTCGTTCACTGTTGCTAAAATTTTCAGATATTGTCGGTGCTGCTCGCGAGGAGTCCGAACATCCCGGATATGCACATTAATCCCTCAAAAGATATTTTTGCTGATTTCTGAATAAGTTGGAGGCTGAGTCAAAATTTGGGTATCAACAGCTGCCCCTCTTTGTGTACTTTGTGCAGCAATGGTAGACAAAGAAATTGATGTGTGAAATTTTGAGTCACGGCTTTTGTTTCTGATTTTTCCCGGCTCCTCTGAGCAATTTGACGTCTGCTGGTGGAATCGGAAAAATTTTCAGAGTTGTCGATGACGCGGATCTGGCTCGTCGAAGTCGCGGTTCGAACCGATCTGATCGCGCTGGAGGCTGTTCTGATCCCCTGCAGAAGATGTCAAAACCTGCCCCTTGGGGCGCTAGCTGGACGCACGGCTCGAGACTGATTGCATTTATTCATTTTGATCAATGTCGCAACTATAGTTGCGACATTAGGCTGATTTAAGGGGCAGCGGAGGCTGCTAGCCTCACTGCATTCTGAAAGCTTGTAGCACCTCTCAAGGATCTGGAAGATTTCTGCTTCTACTCGGATTACTCAGACGACGTCCCGGCGCTCGATCCCTCGATCAGTTTACTCCCGGTGGACCCTGTTCTGATAATACAAGTAAGCCTCTGACCCCTTTTCTTTCTTTTGTTCAGTATATTCGCAATACCTGTGCTAGGAAATACGCAAGTTAGTCGAAAACATTTATTTAGTTTATTTCTGTTGAACATGAAACGTCTGCATTGTAGCAGTCACGATGTCCGTTTAGAAAATTTTTGCACTTAAGTTGACGATACGATTTGGAAAACGTTACTTTAATATTGGCTAGGACGATCGTCAGTGAGATTACGCCGCTAGAAAAGAGTTTGTTAAAATTTTCTGAAAAATGACCGTAGCAAGATGCCATCGTAAAAAATTTTGGACTCGACGATATTTACATTAAAATAGTATCGAGGTTTTTATAAGCTGGCGATTACGATCGCGAAAAATATATTTTCTTTTCTTTGATGTTAGAAAGTTATTTATTTGGAAAATTTCGGGTACTTGACGGTAACTGTAGGAAATAATTACCGAAGTTTTCGTAAAATTAATGATTAGGGTTGTGAAGAAATATGTTTTGAAAATTTTAAGAGACGACCGTAGAGAGATATCGTCGGAAAAACTTTGGAGCTTAACGGTTAGTTGTAGGAA
The DNA here is from genome assembly GCA_002855965.1 of Monotropa hypopitys. Classification (NCBI taxonomy): domain Eukaryota; kingdom Viridiplantae; phylum Streptophyta; class Magnoliopsida; order Ericales; family Ericaceae; genus Monotropa; species Monotropa hypopitys. Next base: position 10,288 of record NMUG010004214.1, on the reverse strand, counting down.
ATTACTACCGAAGTCATCGTAAGTGAGCGATCATGGTCGCGAGAAGAGACATATTCTGAAAATACCTTAACGGGTGACCGATTGAAAGTTGTCACCAGGAAATTTTTTGAATTTAAACATAATGACCGTAGACGGCAATATGAGCTTTGTTTAGTGATCGTAGAAAGGTATCACTAAATTTCAAACTTCAGCACTTGAACGATAATCGTAGAAAGATATTACCGCAAGTGAAAATTTTATTTTAAATTTACTTAGTAACCGTAGAAAGATGTTACTAGTATCGGAAATTTTAACCTTGAACAGTAACCGTAGAGAGGTGTTACTGCAAGCGGAAATTTAGAAATTTGATTAGTAACCGTAGAAAGATGTTACCAATATTTTGAAAACTTTAATCAGAGCGAAAGGCCGTAGAAAGGTACCCATTGCTTAGATTTCTGACTTCTAAAAACCAGCAATCATAGAAAGATGATGCTGTTATTTTTCAAACCTTACCCGAGTAATAGCCGTAGGAAGGTACTAATACTGGCAAGTCATAAAACTATGCTCCAATAACCATAAAAAGATGTTATCGGGATTTAGAAATTTTACCTGAGTAATAGCCGTAGGGAGTTTCTATTACTGGCGAGCTTAAATTTTGTCTCAATAATCGTAGGGAGTTACTATTGAGACTCGAAGATTTTACCCGAGTAACAGCCGTAGAGAGATGCTATTACTGGCAAATTTTAAAACTTACACCAGTGATCGTAGAAAGATATCACTGGGTATCTGAATAATTTAAAGGATTTACCTGAGTAATAGCCGTAGGGAGGTGCTACTACTGGCAAATTCGAAATTTGCCCCAGTAATAATAAAACGATAATACTGGGTGTGAAAAATTTAAGGGATTTACCTGAGTAATAGCCGTATAAAGATGATACTACTGGCAAATTCAAAATTTGCCTCAGTGATCGTAGAAAGATATCACTGAGTTTATAAAAATTTGTCTGATTTACCTGAGTAATAGCCGTAGGGAATTGCTAATACTGACAAATTCGAAATTTGCCCCAGTGATCGTAAAAAGATAACACTGGGTCGTAAAAATTTAGGGGATTTACCTGAGTAATAGCCATAGGGAGTTGCTACTACTGGCAAATTCAAAATTTGCCTCAGTGATCGTAGAAAGATATCACTGAGTTTATAAAAATTTGTCTGATTTACCTGAGTAATAGCCGTAGGGAGTTGCTAATACTCGCAAATTCGAAATTTGCCCCAGTGATCGTAAAAAGATAACACTGGGTCGTAAAAATTTAGAGGATTTACCTGAGTAATAGCCGTAGGGAGTTGCTACTACTGGCAAATTCAAAATTTGCCCCAGTGATCGTAAAAAGATAACACTGGGTCGTAAAAAATTAACTGATTTAACTGAGTAATAGCCGTAGAGAGATACTACTACTGGAAAATTCAAAATTTGTCCCAATGATCGTAAAAAGATAACACTGGAATGTAAAAATTTAGGGGATTTACCTGAGTAATAGCCGTAGCGAGATGCTACTACTGGCAAATTCAAAATTTTTCCCCAGTGATCGTAAAAAGATAACACTGGGATGTAAAATTTTAGGTGATTTACCTGAGTAATAGCCGTAGGGAGATGCTACTACTGGAAAATTCGAAATTTGCCCCAGTGATCGTAAAAAGATAACACTAGATTTTTGGAAAAATTTAAAGGGATTTGCATGAGTAATAGCCGTAGGAAGTTTGCTACTACTGGCAAATTCAAAATTTGCCCCAGTGACTGTAAAAAGATAATACTGGGTCGTAAAAATTTATGGGATTTACCTGAGTAATAGTCGTAGGGAGATGCTACTACTGGCAAATTCAAAATTTTGCCCCACTGATCGTAAAAAGATAACAATGGGATATAAAACTTTAGGGGATTTACCTGTGTAATAGCCGTATGGAGATGCTACTACTGGCAAATTCGAAATTTGCCTTAGTGATCGTAAAAAGATAACACTGGGATGTGAAAATTTAGGGGATTTACCTGAGTAATAGCCGTAGGGAGATGCTACTACTGGCAAATTTAAAATTTGCCCCAGTGATTGTAAAAAGATAATACTGGGTCGTAAAAATTTAGGGGATTTACCTGAGTAATAGTCGTAGGGAGATGCTACTACTGGCAAATTCAAAATTTTACCCCACTGATCGTAAAAAGATAACAATGGGATATAAAACTTTAGGGGATTTACCTGCGTAATAGCCGTATGGAGATGCTACTACTGGCAAATTCGAAATTTGCCTTAGTGATCGTAAAAAGATAACACTGGGATGTGAAAATTTAGGGGATTTACCTGAGTAATAGCCGTAGGGAGATGCTACTACTGGCAAATTTAAAATTTGCCACAGTGATCATAATAAGATAACACTGGGTTGTTAACCTATAGTCACAGATAGACGCTATCGAGGTTTCGTAAATGTAGATCTGCAGCCCTAGGGAGGTGCCGCTGTGGTCGTGGAGTTTGAACTCCGTAGCCTTAGAAAGATGCTACCTTAATTTTTGGTACTGCAAACTCGTAGCCTTAGAAAGATGCTAGCTAGATTCTTGAATATGTAAATATGTGGCCCTAGGTAGTTGCCGGCATAAGTCTTGAAATATAAACCTGTAGTCCTAGGTGGATGCTACTGTAGGTTTTGAAATGCAAACCCGTAATCCTAAGTAGGTATTATTGTAAGTTTGGAAATGCGAACCCATAATCCTAAGTAGGTATTACCATAGGTTTGAAAATGTAAATCCGTAGTCGTAGGCCGATACTACTGGGATTCCCTGAAAATGCAAACATGTAGTCCTAGGCGGATACTACTGTAGGTTGGGAAAATTTAATCGCGTCGATAATCACAGGAAGAAGTTACCGGACGGTTGTATCTATAAAATTTTCAAATATTTGTTACCTGAACTTGAGTCCCTTAACTAGCAGGATTCTAATAATTTGCTCTTTTGCTTTGTAAGATGACTTCTCGACATAGATCGGGAAAGGAGCCTGCTGATGAGACTGGACCTTCTAGACCTGAAGACGAGGCTGGGCCTTCCGTACCAGCAGAGGAGGAGGAGGGGGAGGAGCTTCCCTTTGACATTGATGACATTGATTTCATGATGGATGCTGGCCCTGCGGCGGCAACCAGATTTGGAAACTATGAGGCTTTTTTCCCAGACGGTGTGGGGTGTCAGTTGAGAGGGACAATGGTTCCCAAGGAGCTCCGAGAGGCCAGCTTGAGTGTTCGTGATACACCGCTTCTGACGCAGCTTCGATCGCATCCTTCGATGTAATTACGTGCATGGACAGTTCCACCTGAGAGGACCTTCCGCAGCGCATGGTATCAGGCAGTTGAGGTGTGCAATGATGCACACCCCGTATATAGGAATTTTCTGGTCGAGCAAGGATTTGGCGACTTTCTAACCATCCCCTTATTTCGCACCAAACATACACTGATTCGGGCCCTGGCCGAGCGTTGGTTCAGCGAGACCAACACGTTGCATTTAGGAGACTGTGAGTTAGGTGTTACCCCCTTTGAGTGGGCAGTCATCATAGGTCTCAGGTTTAGAGGGATTCCTGTCCAGAAGACGGAGGGGACCGCTATGGATGTAGAGAGGGTTCTGGGTATTCTTCCTCATGAGTTGAATGGGAGACGGATTCATGGTTCGGTATTGAGAGGTGGTGATTTCTTCTACACCATAGAGTCCGACGGCTTGGAGTTGTTCCAGCGGCAGCATCGTTTGCTCTTATATCTGCTTGTGTCGTACTTTCTTTGCAACAACGGCACCTTGTTCTTGATTGCTTACGTCGGGATTGTAGACTTCCCAGACGGTGCCCAGTACGATTAGGGTCTTTTACTTTTGCTTCATTCTTCCAGGCGATGTGGAGGAGAGTCAGTTGTCCGGCACTGACATAGCTAGGGTTTTGGCCCTTTCTTCTGTGGTGGTCGTTCGAGCATATGAGCGTAGGGCGCCCCCGTTCCACTGGGCTAGAGTATTTCATTCCGAGGGCTCAGATGTGGCCTCATCCGTCTATGTGTTATGTGGATTTGCTGGATTTCATGACACTCCGCTCTCAGTTAGAGCTTGTCACGCCAGATGACATCACTTGGCAGCCATTTCATTTCATGGCAGAGTGAGAGGACTACACAGTCGAGGTATATCTGTCATCTCGGCGATGCACCTTCTTTTCTTATACCTCATGGGAGCTATATATGGGCGACCACTGTTGGCGCCAGACGACGGGAGAGGTACGAATCCCCAAATGCCCGCGTGTTGCCACCTTTGGGCAGGATTGGTCTCCGACTGCAGGAGATTTTAATATAGCTGGGTTTATGATGACGGGGGATTACACTGCTTGGTTTCGGCGTATATCCATTGACCGCTTCACCACTACGACCCAGGTGCAGGGAGGACGTTCGATCGGCGCCGAGCAGGATCGTTTCTTTCAGATGATGAGGGGTGCTGATCACAGAGCCCAGACTTCCCAGCCTATCTCCGAGGAGGAGAATTGGAGATTGTTTCAGGATTTCCAATGATGGAAGGAACAACAGAGAGCAGCAGCACTAGGCCCGTAGTTTTCCCCAGCTGAGGTACGTAAACACAGTAGTTTACTTTCTGTCTTTTTATTTCATAGATCTATGTAGACCTGCTTTACTGTCTTTCCTGTTTTATTTATGGATTTATTTTGTGTTTCAGGCTCCCCCAGATCCCACGAGAGGTTCAGTGGATAGGAGACCCAGACGCCGAGGGCGGCGAGGCGATAGCAGGAGCAGGGATATCTGATGTACCTGCAGCACAGCCAGAGATTTTTTTCGCAGTTTGATAGCATAGCATTTGAGTTTTTTTTTCAGCAGGACACTATGTATAGTTAGCCCTTTTCGTTCTTCTTTTTGTAGCAGGGCACCCTGTGTTAGTTAGCCCTTTTTGTTCTTTCTTTTTGTAGCAGGACACTCTGTATAGTTAGTCCTTTTTGTTCTTTCTTTTTCTTTGTATAAAATTCTGCATCCAATGTGTTTAATTTTAGTTCATCTTTATCTATTGTACTTGCTCTTCCTTCTCTAAATCTATTGTACTACACAACATAGATGTAAAAAAAGTATACTGATACCTGTTTCTCCTTTGCAGGGAAATGTCGTTTGCACCTGCGTTTGTTGCACTCTTAGTTGCTTGGTGGGTGTCCTTTACCCCAGCTGAGCGGCTTATGTTCGAGCAGTTGTTTGGTGGGTTGGCCAGTCCTTTGACCGTTTACGTCGCCCCTGACTTTCTGCTGGCTGTTGTGAGATATTGGATACCGACTCTGAGTCTGTTCCGCTTTGGCTATCATGAGATGACTCCTATGTTGGAGGAGTATCAGTTTGTTCTGAGGATGCAGCCGTCTCTGGAGACTGTGGCACACATATTCCCTGTCAGGAATGCACAGACTACTTTCTTTGCTTTGATTGGTCTGAAGAAGACCTCACTGATCTGTGATGATATTGACGGGACTTTGACTTTGCGACCCGACTTTCTGTAAAGTTTATTTGGCAATGAGGCTTATTATGATCCACGGGGGGCTAATTTTGCCCGGCTGCCTGATAGTGGTGCAGGTTTCCGTAGACGCATCTGTGCCTTCGCATTTATATTACTAGCGGGGTTATTCTTCCCGAGGTATGATGGGAAGTTGGATATGCGGGTTGTTTTCTGGGTTGATGCTGTGATTGAGGGACAGACCATCATTCCAGTGATTTTAGCGGAGACATACAGAGGACTGGCTCTGTATTTACTATATCATGATTCACGCGTCTGCAGCGGTGTCGAGTTGCTATATGTATGGCTTGTCGCCCATGTATTCAAGAGTCATTCATCCCATCCTAAATGGTTTTCTGACGTGTCCTTGCAGTTTTTGGTTGAACATATCGGTGATATACCGCGCATCCCTCAGCAGTTGGACGCTTGGATTGTGGCATTGGATAGCATTACACCGGACACCATTGTATGGGACATCGGCATTTTCAGTGCTATGACACATGCAGTTACTATTCATGGGCTAGGCTTGTCCTTTCTGCCGCTGGTTGGTTTGTACGGCATGGTGCCGTATCATAGGTGTCGCGCCCTTAGAAAGTTCAGGCTTTACCAGGATGTCCCAGCTTCTGCTTCACTGTTTGACAGTAGCAGATATCACTTCGATTTTGCCAATGATATGGCACATCCGCTGATTGGGGATGCTTATGCTCTATGGGCTCAACGGATTTTGATTTCGTCTATTCAGACCAGCAATAGTCCCGGTGTCTCGGAGTCCTATCTGCATTGGCTTTCTGAGGAGATTGACTATCAAGCTGGTATTGTAGCCACTTTCCCGGTTTATTTGGACACCTTTCTGTTACCGCAGTGGTCATCATATCTAGCAATGCAGACCTCGAGCTACACTTTAGAGATGATACAGTCACATTATCGGCATGCACAGATGACAGGTGAAAGAGACACGGCTGTCCGGCAGACCCGTTCTATTACCAGGGAGCGAGATTCTCTACAGCGAGATGTCGATCACTTGTCCCTGCAGTTATCTAGCATGGGGGTTGCTACAGGCAATTTGCAGCGAGACCTTGCCGATGCTAGAGCTTCGGCTAGTTCCACCAGCACTGTGGCTGGTTTGGAGGATTCATTACGGCATGCGCGAGGTGGCAGACCTTGACCAGTTAGTGGATGAGTCTTATGATTGTATTGGTGATCTTGACGATGATAGAGATCGGCTGCAGGAGGATTTTGACACCCTGACTGGATCATATCACCGATCACTTGTTGAGATCCGGAGGTCGCACGTTAGGCTGCGTGCGGCTCATCGGCGCTTGGCTAGAGAGAGGGGATTTCACTTCCACGATGTAGAGGGCTTACGGTCTAGTTTTTCCTCCATGGAGTATCTGTTCCCGGGCAGTTATCCAGATATGGCTCAGCTGCACACATTGATACGGATGCTCCGCTGTTTGCTAGAGGTTGATAGGTTGGGTGCTGTGACTGGTACCACATTGACTACCCGATACAGAGAGATGTGCCAGGCTTTGCTGGGCTTGCTGGATGCGTTCTCATGGGAAGACCTGCGATGATCAGCATATTTGCATTCTATATTTATTTTTTAGTTATGCAATGTCATTGTACTTCTTTTTTGACGTATGAGAATATTTCTACGATCTGCAATCTTTATCAAATACGTAAATATATTCTCGAACACGTATGCTTCTCTGAAAAGGGAGATTGATACTCAATTTAAGTTAATCAACTCGAATAATTTTGTGAATAAGGCCCGATCGATAAATCGAAGGCGGAAACCTAAGTTCATCCTTTCTTTGAAAAGTGCTTTTGAAATTTTTAACACGTGAAGTGACAGGCTGCTTAGGACAAATCGAACTGGATCTTCAAAGAAACTGTTTCTTCGGAAGGCCGATTGTTATACAAACGTCTGTTCTGACTTCAACTGTTGCTCGGATGTGTTCTGTCGGCTTAGCTGTTTTCGGAGAATGATCTCGTGTGTGTATGTTTTGTCGGCTTTTTCTTTATCCATTTTTGCCGTAACTCCCTTTCGGGTGATGGTTACGCTGGATGCCTTTGATTTTTATTCCGATTTTGCTACGGTCCCCTCTCGGGTTTTAACCGTACTGGATTGATCCATTTTTGCTGTAGCCTCCTCTCGGGTTTTGACTACACCGGATTTATCCCATTTATTTTTCCAAGGTCCCCTTTCGGGTTTTAACATGTTGGGCTTTTCCATTTTTGCCATAGTTTTCCTTCTTAGGTTTTAACTATGTCGGATTTTTTTTGATAACGATTCGGATTTTAAACTTCGCCAAGACACAGGCTTCTCGACTAAGTTCCGATGCTTTTGAACGAATGTGAGCACTTCCGTTTAGGAGGAAAGGCTGAAAAATTCAGAAAGAGATGGAGGAGAGATCTTTTGTAGAATCCCCCTTTTTATTTGTATAAGGGGTAGCGATTTTCTTTTGGTCATCGAATTGTCATGATGATACTGAAGATATATTTTTTTGCATCGCTCTTTTTCAGACAGGAGGAGAAAGCGAAAATTATGATTGAAGCCTCGAAAGAAGGAGTGGAAATGCTACTTCACTCAAATTGCATCGGATCTTTAGTAATAAGATGATGTCTTTTTGGAAATTTAAAATTTTAATCACAAATTAGAAAAGCTGCTACAAATCGGGTATGGTAGAGCTTGAGTGTATCCGTGTTGAGGGAAAAGGGGAACTTGAGACCATTCGTTTCTATCGAAGATGGCAGTTCCGCCTGATAGCACTTTGGCCATTATGAAGGGCCTTTGATAGCTAGGAGAGAATTTCTCTGTTTGCTTATGGAGGGAATCTGCTTCGAAACCGAGTTGCTTTGCTGAAAGACTCGTGGTCGTCGAAGCCTTTATGGTTCTCCGTTGATATCATTGTACATGACAACTGCCGTTAGTCTCTTTTCGTCTAGGGGGAGCCAGCCAGTTATGTCGGGCCTTGACCCATTCTGCATCTTCCGTTGCAGACTCCATCATGATACGGAGCGACGTGATTTGAACTTCGGAAGTGAGGATTGCCTTGTAGCCATGAACTAGGGAACATAGTAGTGTTCCGATAGAAGTCTTTATGGGTGTTTTGGTAACCGTTTTGAAGGTCATGGGAGTGTAACTGAGATGGGTCTTTGCAGGGTTTGGGCTTGGAGCCTTCAATTTTTCATGTTGTCTTGTCCGCTTCTGATCGGATCTTGATCCGATTTGTCTTTGCACTCGTACACTCGATGTGTTAAATTTGTTCGATCAGTTTTCATTCGAAAGGATGAACGTTTGGTTTTGAAAAGTTTGCTTAGTTTTGTCATTTGTTGATTTAACAGAGAAGACAAGCGTGCAGAATATATGAAACTTTTTTTTGACATTCAGATGTAACAAGATAGCAGAACATACATCCTACAATTGTACAGTTTATTGACATTCTGTAATAGAAAACGAAACATAAAATAATCAGTATGCATAAGTTGTCGCGGTTTACCAGAGACGCGGGCTTGAGGAAAGACGGACCGTCCAGTTTTTGGTGATGGAGGACTGATGACGACAGTTTGTAACATAACCGTCACTCAAGTAGATCCTCCTCGATATCTCCCTGTTCATCTTTGGGTGTGGCCATGAACGGGAAGTCTTCGAGACTCGGAGTTGCTGTTGTGGCATCCGAGGGTGCATCAGCCTCCACCGAGGTTATGATCCCTGCTTTGCACCTTATGCTCGAGGGTCCTGAAATTTTCGACGGTGTGGCCCATTTGGTTAGAATGAAAGGCGCATCGCAAGTCTGTCTGAAAGTGTGTAGGAAGAGGATTTGGTAGAGGGCGTGAAGGAACGAGGTCCAAGTGCCCCGAAGAACTTAGGAAGGACAATACTTCGGCCATTGGTATTGCCAATGGAGTGAAGTTCCTGTTTGGTAACGGGCCTCTTGCTGGACCTGGAAGGGAGACCTTACGAGGCCTGGGATGTTGATTTTGCATCGAGTGGAAAGGGGGAGACTCATAATGACCCGCATTTCTGGGCTTTTGATACGGAAAAGGAGCATGGAATGGCCCGTCGTGGCTTGGAGACGAGTTTGAAGATGAGGAGGGATAGGTGTCCCTGCTCCCGGCAAATGATTGCGGTGGGAGAGCTTGAGCTTGGACGAGTTGGCTAAGGAATGCCCGATTGGTAATTTAAAGTTCCTGATTCTCTCTCTCGAGTGCTTCGAAATCGCCCCAGAAAGATGACTCCAGCTCGTTACCGCACTAAGGGCAAAAATTGTCTCCTTACCATCTTTTGGATGAAAGATGTGACTGTACTGTTATGTATAGTGATTGGCACACAATATTGTAGTTTGTGTGTGCCAATATAGCTCTCTTTAGTTAGTTTTGTTCTTAGTTGTTTTCTATTTAGTTATGTTTTTGTACATATGCATTTAATCTTGTTTTGTAGTTTTTAGTATTTTGTACAGGTTATTTAGCGATTCCCGGACGAGTCCGGAAGGCCCTGAGACCAACCCGAGCCATTGATCAAGTCAAGACAATAGTGTATCGGTAAAACAGCCATATCTTTTGATGCAGAGCTCCGATTGTGCTCCATAATATACCGTTGGAAAGCTATCGAAAATACGCACAATTTGGTGAAAACAGCCAAGTGGACCGGTCCCCTATACCTCCGTGGACCGGTCCCTTGCCCGTCAGAGAAATTGGAAAAATGACTAGGACCGGTCCCCTACACCTCCGTGGACCGGTCTCTTTTGAAAAAAACGCAGAAATTTTGTA